>JANSTP010319360.1:0-16657 GCA_025330745.1 Cladonema radiatum | reverse complement strand
GGGATTGATTATGAATTTCTTTGCCCTGGAATTACAATATTTTTCTAGTTGATATAACTAATTGTGATAAAACTTTAAAAAATGTTTCAGCCAAGTTGAGGTGTCCAAATTAATTTAGGTAAAGCAAGTTCAGGCTAATTTTGAAAAGCTTCAGCTTTGAAATGTCTAATCTCTAATATATGTTTATTTGCACTGGAGTGATTGGTTATGAATTTGGGTTAGAAGTTACGGTATTGCTCTAGATGAAAATCAAGACTAAGGTTCTATTATATAGTAGTTGAGTATCTACTTGTTTATTAGTTTTGCTTTTCTAGCATATTTTGTTTTTTGGCTTGAAATACACATTGCAAAGTATAATTCAAAAATATTTTCCTGGTATTTTTTAACACTGATGATTGTTTTTGCATTGCTAATTATACAGGTCGGGTAGTTGTACTTCCTCCGTACTTCGCAATTTACTGAAACAAAGTTGATTGTAAAAAGTTTGTTTTGATCAAGTCATCTTTAGCTGAAATAGTTATCTGCCAGGGCTAACAACTGCATGTAGTCTCATTTTAGTCTCACTGTTTATCTGCTGTGTGTTTCTAGATGGATAGTATTAAACAATGGGCCCAGTCTGTTTTGGTAATAGGTACTCAAGAAGACACAATATCAAGTACAGAGCTATATAGTTCTTTTGCAAAGTACTGTGATATTAACAGCTTATGTTATCCTGACTTTCAAGGTTTTCTTTCTGCTTTTATTCGAATTAAGGATAGTATTGGTCTTTGTGAAGTGAGGAGAGTTAAAGTAAGGAAAAAGAATAAATTTTCATTTGTTAAATTGAAGAAAAATGCTGAAGAAAGTTCTTTTGGTATGAATGAAATTAGACCAACCGTTATAGTGCCAATATTTCAAAGTAGCATAGGAATAGATCTGCAATCTGAAATTACTAAAGACTTGTTTAAGAAGAATAGCAAAAGTGCTGCAGACAACAGTCAGGTATCAACATGCAGGAAAATGACAGATAATCAGCAGCTCCAAAGTCAGCAGGGTATTGTGCCTTCAAATACTAGATCAGTTATTAAGTTCTTACCTGATTTTAAAAATGATTTTCAAGATCGAAATTTGATGAGTGAGAATATAGATAGATATGAAGATGTTTTTCCTAAATTGGAAGATAGTTATGAATTGACAAAACTTACTGCTAATGCTCCTGATGTAGAATCTCCTTATCACGAAGATAATCTATCTCTTAATCAAGATTGTGTGGGCTTAATTACTAATACGCAAGACCATGATTATACTCATTTTGATGACAGTGAAACTCTAACATCAGATACTAGATTGTCAAATGCTGAGTCAATTAACCAGTCCTTGATTTCTAATAATGCTGAACCCTCTGGAATACTAAATCATGAATCAAGTAGGGAGGCCATTTCACGTACACCAGAATTTAGCATTGATATTTCACCAGCACCCACATTAGATGAAACAAATATAGAAGAATATCGGCCTTTTTTTCAAAATACGAATGTTGAATATAATAATTCTGGGCCTAATAGTTTGAATCTAATGGATTCTGAATCAGATAAGCCGTTTTTGAACCAATGTTTACCTAGAATAAATGAGTTATCAAATGATTCCAAATCGCAAGAAATGACTATAGAATTTGAGAAAATTACTCAGACCAATGACTGTGACAGTCCTAATGAGAAAAATGATATGGATTTAGATACTTGTAAACCTGTGGGTAATTGTAGAGATGAGTGTAAAGCTCCTTCATTGTCTGAATCAACTAATTCTTTTCATAAATTCTTTGGAAAAGTGAAACTTGCATCAGATAAAAGCAAGCCAGATCGTGAGCCACCAGGAAAAGAGTTTCATTATCGAAAGAAGGAGAAGGAAGGAGATGGGGAATTTTTCTCGGCAGAAATATTTTCTCGCTTTAAGTCACGTGAAAGTATGAAATTTGTGTCACCGGAGAATATAAAATGTGACTTTCAAACTTTAGAAGAACACCTTGAGTTTATATTCCCATCAAAGAATGATAGTGAAGTATGGAAAAGAGCAAAGTCTTTCAAAACGTCCTTTGAAAAAAAAACTAAAGTTTTTCTCTGTTCTGCTTTCTTTCCTATAGTAATTGGTACTGCTGCTGCTAATTTTTTAAATTTTACTCCAAATATAAATTACCCTCAGTTTTCCTTGCTTGAATCAAATAAAATTGTAGTGCAGTGTGAAATATGTACCCTTCATAATACTTATGAAATTTCCCAATGTAAATCAAGTAAAAATAAGGTTTTCCATCTTAAAGGTTTCACACAAGTCTATCAACATTACATTAGCTCAAACCATCAGAAAGTTATCAAGTGGATGAAGTCAAATGTGATTGCTCATAAATATTCTCCCAATAATAAGTCTGAGGACCCAAACTTTATTACAAATTATACAGAAACGAAGGCAAAAGCAAGAACACAATGCCATTATGTTTGGGAAAAAGCATATGTTGATGCATTCAGAAATGACTGTGGAATTCGTAGGAAAACACCAAAAACCTTATACCAAGAAAAAAAAATCTATAAGCTTTGCATTAATAAAGATAACCACCATAAATGTAATTCCTATAAAGAGTGGAAGAAACTTCATCATCAAGAATATGAAAACCTATGTTCCATTGCAAATGAGAGTTCACGCTCTGTTTTTGTGCCTGGTGATCATACAATACTAATCAATGGGAAGTCAACATGTATATCTGGTGGCATCAAAAGCTTAGATCCCCCTTGCCAGGGATTTGCTGGTGGCATAGGAGACCACCCCTACACTTGTTTGAATTGTGTTAAACAAATCCCTTTCTTTAAAGACCTGATAAAAAAAAGAGAGAAAAGTAAATACTCTTCGAAAAGCAATCGCCTCGGCTCTCCTGGTTTTCGATCATCATATGCCCAGAAGCAGGAAAGAATAGAGTATATTAAGAAGGTAAATGAAACTGCAAAGAGCTTGAAGAGAGAGGTATATACCTTAAAGAAAACTGTTTTAAGTAAAAAATCATGGGAGGAAAAACTCTATGATTCTTGTATTTCAGAAAATGACCAAAAGCTTGTCTTAGATTTACTTTCTCTTTTTAATAACTCAGATAAAAAAATGCAGATTGAAGTACTAAGAAATCTCATTGGTAAGATGAAGTCAGGTAGAAATCATAGGTTTACTGCTATCATTAAGGACGTTGGAAACCTTCATAAAAATAGATTGGGAAGCACCAACTACAACCTGCTAAAGTCTCTTTTTGGTTTGCCAAGTAAAGCTACTTGTGACAACCATTCTAAGAAGGCAAAAATTACGCTTGGTTTCAATGATGATCAAATTGAAGAAGCAGTCAACCTGTATAACCAAGTGCCAGTGATTGATTGTACTGATGAGGCAAGAACTCTCAGATTCATCAGTCCTATAGATGACAATGGTGATGTTCAGCTAGTGGGAGAGTGTTGGTCCCCTGACATAGATGAATGGGGAAATTGTAAAAGAAGAATTCCAAAAGAAAATGCTTCATTTGATCAATTCACTCAACTTAAAATGTATATTGACGAAGTGATTAATGAAGCTCAGTTGGCAAAAGATACAGCTGTACACAACCTTTCTAGTATGTTTGGCCCAGAACGAAAACCGTTAATTTACTTAGTTTGGCCTACTCCTAATAAAGGTTACAAAGGGTCACACTTATTAAAGATATGGGATCATTTGCGTCTGAAATGCTTTACCAAATGTAGTGGAGAGTTGAGAGAACACCCAGTCATGTTGCTAGGCCATTCTTCTGATTCAGCTGCCTTTCAACTAGCAGCAGCAAAGACTCTATTAACACCCAATGATACTCTGTTAAAACTAGGTGTAAAGTATTTATCACTAGGGGTCGGAGAAAGTCAGTATGCAGCACCCTATCTAAGCCCACTTCCATCTATTGCATACTTAGACTTTGAGCATGAACTGAGACTATTTTTAAAATGTCTTAAATATGAGACTCTTGACATGATGTTTTGGACAGAAAGCTGTCTTGTATCTGTTAATCATTTGAAGGAATTACAAAAGATTTTGCTTGACCAACAACTAAGTGTTCCTTTCTTAGAAAGTGATCTACTTTTCGCCAGATACTTAGATCAAAATTGTGATGCAGCAGTTAGAGTATTCACTTATGAAGTGGCAGATATGCTTGAAAAACACGTTATTGGTTCAAATGGCACTGTTTTATATTTGAAAGCTGTGATACTTTTACTCAGTGCATATAGAGAACAGTCTGGTAATCCAAATGACATACAATTTAACATCACAGCAGGAATAACTATTATCAGACTTTGGAGAAAAGTTGTATGTCACACTAGTATGCTTCTTCATGCTGGCTCAGGTGCGTCAATGAATCCAAACAAACGAGGAAACTTTTTGACAGCTGGTTGTTATCATACTGCTGAGATCTTGTTTTCAGCTGCCACAAATCATATGTTGGCTATATATTGTCATTTCAGGCATTTGGGTCCTCAAGCTTCATCCCCTAATGGTAGTGGTACCAGAACTACTGAACGGATTATTAGCGAGATACAAGGAAAAACTAATCAGTTACAGTGTCTTGATGCTCAACCTACACTTGGTGATATCTTACAGAGAGTGTCAAAAGTTAATTTTAATCAGCAAGCAGAAGAAAGAATTGCTTTGCAAGGAGTGCAAAAACCTATATCAACTAACAGAAAGAGATTATCCCACACCTTAATTCACTCGTCAGTTGATACTGCTTACTGCTATCCTGAGACTTACCAATCTTTTAGGCTCAGTCAAATTGATGCTTATGAAAGAGGGTGTGAAGAGGGAAAGAATCTGTTTCGAAAATATTGCCCTGATGGATATGCTTTTTTAGAAATGAGAAATCTTCTTGAGACTTATGAAAAATCCATTTGCAAAATACCAGAATCGAACTTATTTGAAGGTACTTTATCCGATGAATATTCAGCTTGGGTTCTTCGTGAAGTAAAATCCTCTGAGATCTTGTGTGCTGATAATGATACAGCGAAACATGATCACGATGAATTTGAAAAAGAGCCAAAGTTTGGAAAATTTGATGAAGATATTGAATCTATTTGTGAAACCTTAAAAAAAGAAGATCTTTCTGAAGTACCAAGTACAAGGAAATGGTATGTTAGTAGGTCAGATGATAATGGTAACAGCTCATTAATGCATATATCTAGAGCTTTAAAGCTTCTTATTCCAAGAGAATATGTTTCCAGGGAGAGACGAAATAGACATATCGCTTCAAATTATTTACCAGGTCTGGCACCAATCAACAGTGACCATGATTTAGTTTTGAATGATTATGTTTATATCAAGCTTGCCAGTGGTCCTGTTTTGGGAAAGTTAATGTCTTTAGTAATCAATGGAAAAGATGTTGTGAGTTGTAGTAGTTCTTGTACTGAAACAAAGTTCCGTGCGCTTTTGTTTGATAACTTAGGCACATATCAGTTTCAAACAACATCTCCTTTGAAAATTAGTAAGCTTTCAAGCATGAATATTGTCATCTGCAAGGTCAACATTGATGTAGTTGATGATATTCTGACTGTTAATGATGCTGACAGAGTAAATATTGATGCAATTCATAAACAAGAAAGTACTGTGTTAGATTTTAAAATTGCAAAGTCACTTCAAAAGTCTTTTGTACCTCTAGATTATGAGCAAGTCGAAGATATAACCAACAAGAAAATTGACCCTAAAACACATGGGTTTATGTATGAGGTAAAATTTTTACAATCTGATGAGAAAATCTGGATTCCAGCAGCAAATTTTTTGTATGATGTGTGCTATAAGAAAAGACAGAAACAAAGTCAACAAGAACAAAGTTTTATTAACTTTGCTATGAGAGATATTGAAGCATCCAATAAGCAATTTACTGTGAACAGAAGTAAGGAAATGTCATTTCAGACTAAATTAAAGAGGCCAAAGCAGTGTATACCTTCGAAAAAGGCAAATAAAAAGAGAAAAATATGTCAAAAGAGTATGGACAAACTTCAATTTTTCAAGTCACCAAGTCTTTCATCGGAATTATCCAATAAATCTGATAGAAAATTAAATAAATGGTTGAATGATGATGATATCAGGGATGCCATTGTCTTGATAAGATTAAAATGTCCCAATGTATCAGGTCTTCGAGACACTTTAGTGAAAAAGAAGTTTGAATTTGTGGGTGAAAATAGTATGCAAATTCATCATAATGGTGCTGGTCATTGGTTGTTTTCTATAGAGTTAGACGGCTTTGTCTATATATTCGATTCTCTTTTTAGTGAGCCAAACAAAGATTTATCTGAGCAGTTGTTGAAATGCTACACTCACAGAGTTTCAAATGGGAAACTGCTGGTTAAGTATCCTCTTCGTCAAAAACAAGTTGGATCAAATGATTGTGGTTTGTTCGCCATTGCTTATGCTGTAGAGGCAGCACTCAATGCAGTGCAACTATCAGAGTTTTTGGCTTTTGATCAGTCAAGAATGAGGCAACATTGGAATTCTTGCATACTTAATGATACATTGAAAGCTTTTCCTAAGTCTCTAGTCAGTGTAGAAGCACTTGCTTATTGTGAAATAACCATTACATCTGATGTTCAAAGTCAACCAAATGAAACATGAAACTAAAAAGTTTACCAAGCACCATGCAATTTGTCTTTGTTGAAAATTATCTTCAGTCGCCATAGTGCAAATAACTTTATGCAAGATTGGAATTTAGTGGAAATTGCAATCCCTTTTACTGTTTTTTTATTATCATAATTATTATTTTGGATAAGTTGTTTGACAGGAATTTTAAAAATATTTCTTATTAATTTGGTTCTCTGTTGATTGCTGAATAATAGTTAAAAATATTTTTGTTGTGTTTCGATAAATAGTAATACGATAGTAAATGCATGGTAAATACATATAAAGTAAATTTTATCAACATTAGCCAACTTATCTGTGTTGAATATTTATATGTTATATCATTATATGGTATATCTATGTTGCATTTTGTTTTTATTTATTTTTCACTACAGTGGAACCTCCACTAACGGTCATGTCCTTACAACGGCCACCTCTATAACAAAAACCAGTAACTGAGGTCCATTCCAATAGTATGGTCAATCTCTTATAAAGAAACCTCCTTACAACAATCACCTTCACATAACAGTAAAATAGGCAATTTTGAGGTCCTGCAGCTAATATTTACCTCTAATTAAAGGTCAAAGTGGCTAATATTATGGTTATGTAAAAACGTTTTTTGGGAAATTAGATATAAAATGTCATGCAAAATATGTTTAGCAGAGGTAATTTCAGTAGGTTTGTCAATATTGTCAACCATAAAGTTTATCAAAGCCAAAGTCCCACAAAGTGACGGCTAATAAAGGTTCCACTGTATCTTAAATACAAAAAATCTGAAATATATATTTTGATCCACGATTTTTTTCACTTATGTCTGTGCTGCTACTAATTGGTATAACTTAATACTATCGAATGCTATATTCTTATTTTTTAGTTTAGTATGTCTTTAGCTTCTTCTTTGGTATTAGTTTAATTTTCCATTACATTTTAGATATTTAAAATTAGATATGAAGACTTTTTATGTTGATGCTCTTTTGACCAGTTAAATTGATAAGTGCTTTGCTATATCTCGTTTGTTTTAGTATATTTCTTGAAAATTAGTTAAATGTATGATCTATCATTGTGTCAGTTGGACAATGTACAATTGTATATTGAATTGAAACATAGTAACAAATATATTTGATAGTTGTTATCAGTTCAGTTATTATTGTACCCAACAAAAAGTTTTTTTATGTTTCTTTAGTGTTTGACATCTTTTGAAAGTAATGAATTAATACACTGCATATGGAATGGTTATGTTACATGTTTGCAAGGCATTTCTTACATGTGGATACGGTTGACTTGTATATTGTAGTGAAACCTATGGTACTTATCTAGAATAATTTATCTAGAATCATTGTTTCTTGCATGATAATATAGCTTAGATGTTTTTGCCTCTACTCTGCCCACTTTCACTGGCCTTTTTTTTTTTTTTAGCTTTATTGATATTTAGGAGAAACCTAAATATCTTAATCTCAAATTTGAACAATGTCCTTTTCACAATATTTTTAGTTGCTGAGACTCATAATAAACCTGCCTAGTGTATCTAAATTTTGAAAAAATGTTTTCCGGCTGTGTATCTCCATAAAAATATCATTGGAAATGTATTTTAGGGTTTAACAATCAGTTTATAAATACTGTCTAAGGATACTCACATAGAAAAATGAGAACTTTTTATCATATTTTCAATTTTCAAATGTTTAGATTGAAGTTTGTCCCTTTTTTTAACAACTATAACAAAAAAATTTATGATTTATTCTATATTTATTGGCAAATTTTAGTTTTTTAAAATGACAACTCATTCTGGTGACATCATTAACAGTTTTCTCAAGACTGATTTTACTTCGGTCTGAGAAAGTCTTCATCACAAATTTGCAATATTTATTTCATTGGATAGAGCACAGTTGAATGAAAAGCATACTCCAGTTCTTCAAATAAAGCCTCTGTTGTGTAGAGTGGGCAGTAATTATTTATATTTTATGAGTAAATAATGGCTGTTTTTAAAAGTTATTTGAAATGAAAATATCTGCAAAACAAAAAACTTAATCAAAAAACTGAAACATCCTTTGTAGACATATATATAGACATATTCCCTAAACCTGGGATGATACCAAATAAAAAATTACATCATTTTAATCTTCACACAAAGAAGAATTTCTTTATTGTAAAAAACATTGAAAATCTATTTTGAAAATTGATAATTGATATCTTAATTATACACTCTGTATCTATGTAAGTACCCTTAAGTATAAAAAATTAAGTATAATTAGTCTTCTTTCCGGTATAAATTAAATTGCAAAATGAACAACACAGAAAGTTGATGGCAAGCATGTGAGATATCATCCTTACTGCCACATTTTGAATAGCTCCAAACACCTACATAAAAAGATGTTACTTTATTTAATCACTTATTTAAAAGCCCTGTATAGTGGAATAATAATTACTGTGTAGAAAAACTAACAGTTTGAATAAAAGCACTGACTGATTTCATCTGGTTGTTTTCCTTGTTGCTATTTGAAGTTTCTCAAATATTATCTTTTCTGCATCAGATTTAAGTATTTTTTTTGTTTTCTATAACTGACCAAGAAATTCTCAAAAACCATAATTCGAAATTAATATTTCCTAAAAGTATTCAGTTTTTCTTTTTTCTGGTCTCTGGATCATTTGGGAATAGTCTGATAAGTTTTTATTGGTAACTTTTGTAGTCAATCCTTTGCACAGAGCTTAAACACAACACAAGGTATGGTAACGGTGTGAGTTTATAAACCATATTTGATAAAGGAGTATCTCTCTTTAATTTTAGTTACCTATTTGAATTTTCATATTAACTATTATAAAGCTTTTCCAGTTATTATAACTTGACATTGACAATACCATAAGGAAGCACTGTATTTTAACTTTTTACTTTTATGGCACAATGTGCAAAGGACATTGACCATTTTTCTGTCCTGTAAACTTGAAATTGTATGTCATTCCTTTTCTTGTGCGTATCCATTTTTTCTTTTTTTCCTTCTCTTTATTATTTTTTTCCTTATAACCCGTAAGAGGCAATTTAATACTCAAAAATCATGTTAACGGGCATATATCCTGCTCATAGCATGTAAAAAGGGGACAAGATAGAAGCTATTTAATCTTTTAGGCGCTGCTTGGGTCAAAACTTTCTGATTTTTTTATATATTATATTTTTAAAAATATCTCTAAAGCTGATCCGCAAACCTGAAGTAGAGCAAACTTTTATTTGTTTAAATAATGCTTGATATGCTGTAGAATTAGGCTAATATATTTTGGGTTATCCTCTATTCAATTTCTATGCATTTCTTTACTTATCATAATCAAAGTATTTTTTATTCTATCAATAGCTCTCTTATTGTTCTGCAGAAGTATATATATATAAAGTACTTTCGTATTGCTCAGAATCTGAAAAAATATTTTATTCTTAATACCTGTTGATACAGATATCTGGTTGATCAAGAACCATGGATTGCTTTACATTGGAAAAGTACCACAAATGCTTTCAAATATCTTTTGGTTTCTGTTAGATAAAGCTCTGGTCAAAGTCAACAAAAGAAGAAGCAAAATAATTATGTTAATATGGGAAAAAACAAAGAAGATCTAATTTTTAGACTTTCATATTAGAAAGATCACATCCGTCAAATATGGCTTTAAGAATCTATCAAAGGTGGGAAGTTCAGAGATTTGAATCAACGTACCAGAAATGTGTACCGGACACTAGCAACTAGATTTGAATATTCATGGATGAAATATTGCTGGTACTTGAGAGAGTAAATTTTTGAAATATGTCATCAAGAATCTAAAATAAAATTAAGCTGAAATGAAAGTACATGCTTATCAATTTTGGTTTGACATGCGAAAGATTTAACCCTTTTCAGTAAAGTGTAACACAAGTGCAGAACCAAAAGGTGGTTGACTATTTCTGATATGCTTCAAGTATATTTCTTCAAGTATACAAAGGAAGTATTTTATTGTGAAATGAACGCTCGGAAAAGAAAGATGAACACAAGGACAGAAGGACTGTTTTAAGGAGCTATCAAGGATCAAAAACATAAACAATAAAATTACCGGAAAGTGCAAAGTTGGAACCAATCTACATACTGTGTAAATGATACATTCTGCAGACCCTGAAATAATTTTTTTGCCTCACCAGACATTAGGCCAGTCGTGAACTCTCCATTTTTCTATGGAAAACTATACTATAAAATATATCAGATACAGTATCTTTTCTGCTTGACATGCTGCATTTTCTACCGAACAATATCCGATGTCCGGCAGTAATTTCAGGGCTTGTTCTGAAAAAGCTTCTTAAGTTCCTCTAGCAGAGTCTTTTGTTGAGAGGACTACATTAGATCAAGGGCAAATGAACAGCCACACAACTTGTTCATTCTTCTCATATATATGAGGAGAATCTGACGGCAGATTTCCCTATGACCATTTGATTTTGTTATATGTACTATATCCAGAAGATAGCTCATCTTGATACCTGCTAATGGAAAAAGATCAAAGGAAAGAACTTGAGCAGATTCACCTGGAAGATCAAGAACATCAAGCTGCTATTTCTCTAAAGAAGTTCACAAGGCCAACCTTACATCAAGTTCCTTACAATAGACGCGCCTGTTTATCAAACGGCAAGTCTATCTAACGAAGCAGTAAAATAATTTCTCAAATCTCTCAAGTGTCACCAGTTTAATTTGTGGAAACCAAATAAAAGTCATTCGGCATGGTAATCCATAAAATAACAGATTCCACAAACTTTTTGTGATATCCCATGTCTGGGCAAATATTCCAACAATCATTTGGCAATCGTTCTTTCTAAAAAGAGACACAGAGGCACAGTTGCAATATGAGCAATAGATACTTCCAACAATATATCGGCTACGCTCTGATAGAAATACCGCTGTCAAAAAGCTACAATATAATAGGCTACGCTCTAATAGAAATACCGCTGTCAAAAAGCTACAATATAATAGGCTATGCTCTGATAGAAATATTGCTGTCAAAATGCTCTATAGCATAAATAATTGCAATAGTTCCCTTTTGAAAGGTAACACTGCTTAAGCACCAAAGCAGACATGAGACACTCATGGGAAATAGAAATATGCATGGAAATAGCAAAGTGAAAGAAACTTGCACAATATATTTTTTGAATTGCAAAAGAAGTTCATGAATTTACACTCCTGTTATGTGAATTTCCAAATTTATGATGCTAGCCTTATTGCTTACATAACTAAGTAAATTGGAAAGACCAACAAATCAGCTGCTTTCGAACCTCAACCATGTAGAAATGTTTTGGAAAATCTGTCCATAGGGTTTCTTCCTTCTCTATTCAAGACCTTGTTTGAAGTTTAAGAACTACATCTAGTTAAATTACGCATCAGTTTCTCTTAAACTGTGGATAGACTGGCTCGTCCATCATCAACTGAATACAAAATGATGCACTCAGTAGCTTTTCTTTCACAAGATTCAAACCTTTCATCTATCTAAGTATCTACAATGATACATGTAATGTTACCAGAAGCTATTATCAAAGAACGCCTAAACTGTTGTAAGCGAGAAGATTATACTTAATGACAACAGCTTCTACTTGTGAGCAACATATATGCCTATCCAAGTTGGTATGAAGTTTATACTTAATGTCAACAGCATCAACTCAACAGCAACATATATAATTAATCAAGTTAGCATGAAGATTATACTTGACGACAGCAGAATCTACTCCTCGGTAACATCTGTCTCTACTCATTCAGACATGAAGATTGAACTAGATGCAAATAATGTATGTATACTTTGAATACATACAATGGCACATAACATTACCACAATCTATTATCCTACGAACACTTCGACTGTAATAGCATAAAGACTATTCTTAAAAATTTCAAGAGAATCTATTCCTGAACTCTCAGCAACATTTATGACTATTCAAGGGTATTAAAAACAACTAGATAGAAATGGTGCACTTGGCAATTCTCTTGCAAGATTTAAACGTTATAATCGATCTTTACAATTACGCACGTAATATTCCCAGAAGCTATTATCTAAAGAACACCCCAACTGTTGTAAGGAAGAAGAATATACTTAATATCAAAAGAATCTACCCCTCAATAACATGTGGCTAATCAAGTAAGCGCGAAGATTATATTTAGTTTCAAGATAATCTACTCACGGGCAGCATATGTTTCTACTCAACTGGACATGAAGATTATACTTAATGCGAACAGAATCTACTCTGCAGCATTATTTATGACTATTCAAGAATAATCATAGTAACATAGCAAATGGTTGACTTATCAATTTCATTTCAAGATTTCAAACATTACCACAACCTATTATCGAAAGAACACCTTTGCTGTTGTAAGCATGAAGACTGTTCTGAGTCTTTTCAAGAGAATCTACTCATGAACACTCCTCAGCAATTTTTGTGACTAATCGAGAGTATTAATATTAACTAGATAGAAAATGAAGCAATTAATCAGAATTTTGTCGCGAGATTCCAACCTTAAAATGTATCTGAATATCTACAATTACGCATGTAACATTCCCAGAAGCTTTTATCTAAAGAACACCTCAACTCTTGTAAGGAAGAAGAATATACTAATTATCAACAGAATAATTATATATATATGACTGATAAGATATCTGACTAATCAAGTAGGCGCAAGGTTATATTTAATTGCAACAGCATCTACTCATGGGCAACATATATTTCTACTCAACTGCACTTAAGGAAGATTATACTTGATGTAAACGGAATCTACTCCACAGCTTCTTTAGATAATTCATAATAAAATAGCAAGTGGCAGCTTATCAATTTCATTCCAAGATTACAAACCTTATCAGCTACTTAAATACCTACAATAGCACTTATCATTATCGAACCTATTATCGAGAGGGCACATAATAAAGCCTGTTCTTAATGATTTCGAGAGAATCTACTCCTGTACACTCATCAGCGCTAATGATGCAATCTGTAGCAGTTTTACAGCAAGATAGCAAAATCTTAATAATCTATGGTAATATGTGCAATAGCACATGTATTGTTATCAGAAGTTATTATCCAAGAACACCTCAACTCTTGTAAGCAAGAAGATTATACTTGATGCAAAGACAACAGAACCTACTCATGAGCAGTGTATATGCCTAAACAGTAGGCATGAAGATTATACTTCATGTCAACAGAATCTACTCCTCAACAACATACATGACTAATCAACTGGACATGAAGATTACACTTGATGTCAACAGAATATGCTCCTCAGCAACATATGTGAATAATCAAATAGACATGTAGATTATACTTAATGACATCAGAATCTACTCCTCAATAATATATATGAATAGTCAATTAGACATGAAGCTTATACTTAATGAGACAAGAATCTACTCCTCAGCAACATATATGCCTAATCTAGTAGGCGTGGTAATTATACTAATTACCAAGAGAGCATCTGCACCCCAACAATATCTCTTAATAATCAAGTAGACATGAAGATTATACTTAATGAAAACAGAATCGACTTTGCAGTTACATTTATAAAACATCAAAAATATTTATTATCACATAGAAAATGGCTCACTTATCAATATTATTGCAAGATTCCTACCTTTTCGGCTACAAAGAGTCAACAATATTTCAACTATTTGAAATGGTCAACTATTCCTGTAATAGTAAGACTTTCTCCAACCCCAAACATACCTTTTATTGGCCAATCTGTATGGACATGGTTGCTCGCAATTAAAATGATAACACAAAGAAGGAACCAGTTCTGTTCTTCATAACTCAAAATCAATATATAAAACCAATTCATGCCAACACGAAGATTATATTATATCAACTAGACATGAAGATTATACTTACTTTCAACTGAATCTACTCCTCAACCATATATATGACCAATCATCTCGACATGAAGATTATACTTACTGTCAACTGAATCTACTCCTCATCCACATATATGACTAATCATCTGGACATGAAGATTACACTCACTGTTAACAGAATCTACTCCTCAACATCATATTTGAATAATCAAATCGACATAAAGATTATACTTAACGACAGCAGAATCTGTTCCCCAACAACAGATATGGCTAATTAACTGGACATGAAGATTATACTTAATGACAGAAAATTCTACCCCCTAACAACACATCTGACTAATCAACTGGACATGAACAGTATACATATTGTGAACAGAATATACTCCTTCACAACATATATGGCTACTCAACTGGACATGAAGATTCTACTTACTGTCAACAGAACCTTCTCGTCACAACACATTTGAACAATCAAGTAGACATGAAGATTATTCTCCCTGTTAACAGAATCTACTTCTCAACAACATATATGACTAATCAACCGGACTTGATTATTATACTTAATGTCAACAGAATTTCCTCCCCAGCAGCATCATGACTAATGAAGTAGATTTTAAAATTATACTTCATGTCAACAGAATCTACTCCTCAACAACATATCTGACTAAAATGAAGTAGGTATTAAAATTATACTTCATGTCAACAGAATCTACTCCTCAACCACATATATGACTACTCATCTGGACATGAAGATTATACTTACTATTAACAGAATATACTCCTCAACAACATATCTGACTAATCAACTGGATATGAAGGTTATACTTACTGTCAACAGGATCTACTCCTCAGCGACATATTTGAATAAACAAGTAGACATGAAGATTATACTTAATGTCAACAGAATATACTCCTCATCCACATATATGACTAATCATCTGGGCATGAAGATTATACTCACTGTTAACACAATCTACTCTTCAACCACATATTTGAATAATGAAATCGACATAAAGATCATACTTAATGACAGCAGAATCTGCTCCTCAACAGCAGATAAGGCTAATTAACTGGACATGAAGATTATACTTAATGACAGAAGAATCTACTCCCTAACAACACATCTGACTAATCAATTGGACATGAACAGTATACTTACTGTGAACAGAATATACTCCTTAAGAACATATATGGCTACTCAACTGGACATGAAGATTATACTTACTGTCAACAGAACCTTCTCGTCACAACATATTTGAATAATCAAGTACACATGAAGATTATTCTCACTGTTAACAGAATCTACTTCTCAACAACATATATGACTAATCAACTGGATATGAAGGTTATACTTACTGTCAACAGGATCTACTCCTCAGCGACATATTTGAATAATCAAGTAGACAAGAAAATTATTCTCACTGTTAACAGAATCTACTTCTCAACAACATATATGACTAATCATCTGGACATGCAGATTATACTCACTGTTAACAGAATCTACTCCTCAACATCATATTTGAATAATGAAGTCGACATGAAGATTATACTTAATGACAGCAGAAGCTGCTCCTAAACAACAGATATGGCTAATTAACTGGACATGAAGATTATACTTAATGACAGAAGAATCTACTCCCCAACAACACGTATGACTAATCAACTGGACATGAATAGTATACTTACTATTAACAGAATCTATTCCTCAGCAAGATTTATGCCTAATCAACTGTACATGAAGATGATACTTACTGTCAACAGAACCTTCTCGTCACAACATATTTGAATAATCAAGTACACATGAAGATTGTACTTTATCTCAACAGAATCTACTCCTCAACAACCTATATGACTAATCATTTGGACATGAAGATTACTCTTAATGTCAACAGAATCTGCTCCTCAGCAACGTATTTGAATAATCAAATAGCCATGAAGATTATACTTAATGTTAACCTCAGAAACATATATGACTAATCAAGTAGAAATGAAGCTTTTACTTATTGAGAAGATAATCTACTCCTGAGCAACATATATCCCTAATCAAGTAGACTTGATAATTATACTTATTTTCAACAGAATCTACTCCCCAACAGTGTGTTTGAATAAGACATGAAGATTATACTTAATGAAAACAGAATCTACTTTACAGCCACATTTATGAAACATCAAAAATATTCATTATCAGATAGAAAATGGCTCACTTATC
>JANSTP010319249.1:0-16659 GCA_025330745.1 Cladonema radiatum | reverse complement strand
TGGGGGGGGGGGTAACTTTTAACCCCCCCCCCCCATGAAGAATAGAGTTAAAGTAAAGTTTTGCAGAGTTTGCAGATTTTAAAATTTTTCTGAATGTTAATATAGTTTCATAATTAAAAACTTAATCTCAAATAAAGAGTTCATTAAATAATCTTTTTCTTGTTTCTTACTTTATTTCCTATAAAAATATCTGAATTAACAATAATTTTCAGTATTTACTACAAAACATAAGCTATACAAAAAATGCTTTGATTTTGAGCATGACACTCTTATTCGGCAACTCATTAAATTTGGCTCTTTAATTAATCTTTTCAAAAAAGCCAGGATATCAGTGTAATATCTTTCTATAGCTCATAGAAGAGGTGTTGCATTAGCTTCTACCTCGATATTAACATCAGCACCATGCTTTAACAGCAATTTTACAATTTCATAATGGTTTCTATATGCATCCTCAAGGGAAGCTCTTCGATAAAAATCAGTGTTCTTCATAGCAATATGCAGAACTGTTTTGTTGTCAATATCTCTTGTGTTGACATCAACTCCTTTATCTACCAAGAATTCAACAACATCAACCCGACCTCTATCAACTGCACTAATGAAGGCTTTAATGATAAATTTACTTTCCCCATTAAAACTTGAATTATTATTTATTAACATTTTTGCAATATCGACATGACCATAGTAAACTGCTTCTTCAACAGGAGTTCTTTCAGCATTATTTATTGCATTAACATCAGCTCCATTCATTACTAGTTTTTCAGAAATGTCGAAGTTACCTGTTTCAATAGCCATGTGGAGAAGTGAATCATTTACATTAGTTTTTATATTAACATCCACTCCAGTTTCTACCAAAATCTTGACAATTTCTATATTTTGATGTCGGATGGCAAAATGAATTGGACTTTCATCATCATTGTTTAAGCAGTTGACATTGATGCTGGTATTTTCTAATAGCCAACAAGCTATCCTTGAAGCAGCACTTTTTATGGCAATATGGAGAAGATTATTACCATCACTGTCACAAAATGTATTAACATTCTCGACATTTGCTTTTAAAAATTCAGTGAACAAATTCACATTATCTGTCTCCAAGATATATTGGACAGCACTCTTCAAATCTAAACGATTTGTGAACAGATTTGTAAGAGAAGTTTTAGTTTTTATTTCTGGCTAAATATGCTAATGAGCTTTCAATTATTTTTCATTAATAATTACTGACAACTCTGAATCCCCATGGTTGCTAACTGTATCTTGATACAAATAATGCAAAATAAAATCTAGTGATTGTGTGCAAAATATTTGAAAAATGCAAAGTCTTGAAAGTAGTTCGTTGTTGGTTAACCCTATTTTTCTACAATTGATCAACCTGATGAGTGTTAGGATGTATTTCAGTAGATGGTTCTTCTTCAGCTGAGAAAGTTATTGATCCGAATAGAGTAAAAAGTGGTTGCGAGCAAACACTATAGCTTTGTCTGTTTTATCATAACCCTTTCAAAAACCGAATTATACATACCATCAGAACAAAATTGATCTTGACCTTCATATATTTCATTCACCATTATTATTGGTTCAAACTCAGGACTAAATCAAAGCAATAATAATGTTTCACAAACAATGAAAAAAACTTACAATGAAAATTTGCCAAAAATTACTAATTAAAAACACTTTTCTGAACTATTGGTGGCCGCTTATAAAAGGTTTCTATTTATTAGGGTGTAGAAAAACTGGCCAATTATTTTATTAGAGAGGTGGTTGTCTTTCGTCAGAGGCATACATACAGTGAATGTTTGAGGAAAGCATTAAAACAGAGGCTAATATTTACAGGCAACTTGGTAATATGGGGTCAATCTCCATTTCTCTATAAAAATCCCTTTTATCGTTGGTTTTATTGGATGGAAGCTCATAGTAGGAAGCCTTATGTTGTATGCAATAAATGTAATTAAGATGGATAAGTTAAATAAATCTAATACAATGTATCTAACTAAATAGTGCAAAGGTAATGCCAGTGGTAAAACTTAACATTTGTCCAATGGGAATTGGCCAATAAAAATTCTGATAGACAACTAATATTTTCAATTCATATAGTAATACTCTCCCCAATAGACAAGTAAGAGAAAGTCTGATAAATGAGAACTCACGAAGGATTATAGTTTGATTTCAAAGGGGAAAAAAAGAGTCAAACAAATCTGACCAACAATCTCTGTAATCCTTCAGCATTACAAATGTTTTCAATTCTCAATCAACTGAAATGAACGCTTAGTTTCAATTAAAACAAATGATCATTATAACAAACTCTTATTTGAAGTATATTTTTTCTCTGTCGATAAATCTTCCTCTCACATTTTATTTAAATAATAGAAAAACTGGAATTAAAAATTCTTAGCAGCAAGGCTATCACAACTGATATAACACTTTTTTTTTGTTTATCTGCCTCATAAAGGATCTGAAAGTCTACGACAGAAAGGTTTTCACAACTTTTATAACATTATTTCTTCCTTATCTGCTCGATAAATGACATAAAACTATAAATAGCGGAGTTTTCACAACTAATATAAAGCTTATTTCTTGTATATTTGTTTCTTTTTACTCTAAACGGTAAGGTTTTCAATAATGCTCATTTCTAGAACGTTCATGGTTTACACTTGTTCATATTTTGACAAGTAAAAGAAGATGAAGTAAAAAATTATTATCTTCTGTGCAGAAAGATTGTATTGAAAAAAATAAAAATGTTTATTTAAAAAAAATACCTAATTGAATAGCGAGCAGTGAATTTAATATAATTCTTTTGTTACACAAGTTACACATGTTTCTATATTTCTCTTCCATGTCTTAACATTCTATTTCAATTCACATAGAACACATGCTTTTTCAATGTAGCTGTTTCTTTTTTGTGTTACAACGAAGAAACATTTCTTCTGCTCAGTTCTGCTGTTTATATTTTTCTTATACATTTAACTTTTTGGAAAAATTGATGAAATATTTTTTTTCAAAACTGATGGATGAGCTATGACGAACAAAGACAAATCTCTGGTGTTTGGGGTTCACAATCTTTTCCCCACATAAAGCTACCACTATTATCACCATATTTTAGGGCCCATTGGGTCAAAGTCCCCTTTTTTTAAGATTCATGATATTAATTTTATTTTTTCTCTCTAGAAAATCATACATCACCAAGAAATGAAGTCGAGTATAAAAAGCAAGTTTACAATTGTTGCCATTCCAATATAGCAAGATATTTGGCGTACTTGAAGTTTTAGAAAAAATCGAAATGAACTAAAAGATGAGATAAAAACTGAATTGAGGTGATCTATTAGTTATTTTTACGATGACTGAATTTTTCCAAGGACAATCAAAATACACAATTAATCCTTACTTAGTTGTTGGAATGGACTAGTGTCAGAAAAGTTCATTTCCACCAGTGTAAAGCATGGGACATAGAAATCTGCATAAAACACACTTCCATTTTCTATGATTAATAAAAAATTAAATTCTGAAAAATATGTCACCTTACATATAAGTAAAACCATGGACACTCCTCTTCACATCTTCTATTTTCTTCAATACTGATTCTCCTTTCCACATTTGAAGAATATCATTATTTGCATCATATTTACAATCAAAAAATTCAACACAGTTTAGTTCTCTCCATTTCTGAATGGTTTTAAAATCTATGAAGTCATCTTTCTGTTTCTTTGAAATGATTTTCTTAAAAAAACTAGATTTTTCAGTTTGTGGATTACTCACTACCACATGGAGATTTGAAGTGGCTCTTGAAAAACATTCGATGTTGCGGTATTTGAGATATTTTTTTCCAAGGGGTAGTAAAACAATAAAATTGGAAAACTCATATCCACGAATACTTGAATAATCAGTTATTAATATTTGGCAATTTGAATCATGTCTTATGAAATCTTTTATACTGTCTGTCCATTTGTTACGGTAAAAGTTTTCCAAATAACATTGAGCAACATTTCTATGATTCTTCTCAAAATAACAAATTACATATCTATTTGTTTCTGATACATCCTCAAGAACAAAAGATAAACTTAACGCATTTATTTTTGTAATTTCAAAAAATGAATGCTCTTTCTGAGGATGAAGAAAATAAACTTTTACAGGAGAGACACTGACATTATGCCCAATAACATCAGTTTGATTGTAAGCATATTTCAATTTGATCTTTTTTTTTTCATCTGATTCTGCTTCCCAACCACATTCTTTATCTACTATTTCCCTGAAAAATTCAAAATTTCCAACATGGTTTACAGACACTGATGTTGATTCAAATATTTCTGAAGTGGATTTTATGAATTTAGAAATTTCAACAGAACATCTTAAAGAAAATTCAAGATCAAAGTAGGAAAAACTAGTTTTATCTTTCAATAAGTTGTATTGATAGCCAATATCTAATTCTTTGGATGTTTTGTTCTCTATTACATGCTCTTCCATGGACTGTAAACTAATAACAATATAAGAATTGTTGAAATGCTCTAATGAACTTTCAAGCTGTGATATTTCATCCTTGGTTATATATGATCCATTAAACTCATCTATGAAAACATGAACAGTTTTTTCTTTCCAAACATTATGAATATGATTCAAAACAAGAGACAACTTTGGAACAACGTAATGATTGAGCTGTAATAAGCTGTAAGTGTTACCAATAATCAAATTTCGAGAATGAAGTTTCTCTTTATATTGTTCCAAAAATACGGAGTATTCTGAATGAGGATCATTGCAAAGCAAATAAACTATATCTGTTTCATCTATCTGTTTAATAATGTTTTCAAATTTTTTTAATAACACCAAACTTTTACCAGAACCATAAGATCCTCTTAACAAAATATGTTTTTCTTTTGAATGCAATACTTTATATTGCGTTGGAGTCAAAAGAACAAGCTTTTTAAGCTCATCCATTTGATCATCTGAACAATTTGAAAATGATGGTAAAGTGCAACTTTCTAAAGCTTCATATGTTATCATTTCTTTTTTAATGTTGTCAATAATGTTGTCTTCAAATTTAGTAGAATTTCTTCGAATTTTTTTCTTAACTTCATTATACCACAATAAAAACTTATCATTGTTTTTAAAGACATTTCTATCAACATAAAGTTGATTATCAAAACAGGTTTGACAATATTCAATGGATGAGCTTTCAGAGTAGGTAATTACATTGATGTGAGTAAAATTACATGCTTGAAGTTCTTTATGTAATAAATTTGCTGCTTCAATGTTTCGCGTTGAATGCTGTAGTGCATGAGTGAATCCTGAAGTATTTTTTGTAATATATAATACAATATTATCAGTTGGAAATATACAGAAATAATGGTCATCAAAAACATCTTGAGGAAACAAACCACTTTTAAATAAAGAAACATGTTTAATGAAATGGTATCCTTTAGCAGAGAAACCTTTGCCATCAAAGGTTTCAAGATATATATTCAGGGTTTTTAATACTGGACAGGAATGATCATTTGATTCAACAAAATTGATTACTTTCAAATCTTTTAGCATACCATAAGTTTCAACATATCGTTTTTGTGTTTGCACCCATTCTGTCAGTTCTTGATAATCAACAAACTGATATTCTGCAGAACCAACTGGAACAGCAATTCTTTGCTTATTCTTTTTATTCTGGTTAAGTGTATTTGAATCTTTCCAGTAAAACGGGTGTCCAATATATGTAATATTGTCTCCATGAAACCCATGTGCTAAATAAATTGAAATGAGTCAATAAAAGGAAACAGAATTTTAATGTGAAATATTATTTATGGCTTTTTTCCAAAATGGCTTACTGAAATACTGGAGGGAGTATAATTCCAAAATATAAAATTTACTATATCTCAATATTGAAAATTAGATTACTCCAGAAGCACAGTCTATCTTTTTTTATCTGTTAGGTTCAATAAGTAGTCAAAGTTGCTTTGACATAGATAGATTTGCTAAATTTTTTAAAAGTATGTTTCTTCTGAAAAAAAATTATGCTTATTCAACGAAACATTAACCTTTTAGCTGACAGAAAAAGATTCTTTAAAAAAATTGCTTCAATTGTTGCTTTATTTGGTCTTCTCAAAAAGAAAAAAAACATTAAAAATTCAAAGAAAACATAAAAGGCCATTATTAACAGTTTCAAAAGCATATAACTCTACAAGAAGAATGAATCTCAATACAAAAGTTTCAAGGGAAATTAAAAACACAAAAAATATTGAAGTATACAACAAAATCATACAGGAATTTCAACTTAAGAATCAAATCTTATCCCTCAGGACCATCTTATCATAGTAAAGATCTCAAACATTCTGTATCAAGATGTTCTGGAAAAAACTGCAAAAGGAAATATAGAGAACACGATTTGATTCATACCTTCAGTACTTGATTCTTGATTCAATAAATCAAAAAATGTCATTTCCATTTCACTGATTACTGCTTTCCCATCATCAAACTGGTTCAAATATTCTCGCCAGAAACTCCAGGATGTACTTGGTTTTGATGGCTGGGAAAACTTTGTCATTATTTCAAGGTTCCTGTGCTCAATCATTTGATTAGTTTCTTCAATTTGGCTAATTTCAACTTCTTTCAAATTAAGAATTCGGCCAAACAATTTCCATTCACAAATTCTGCACGCAAGTTCCTTGACAACTGCAAATAAATTGTTTCAAAATATAGTAGTATATAAGCTGCATGCAGCACCACACAACACTGAAGCGTCGTATTGGCATGTTTATGCAGTCCCAGTATGGGATTGATTAGACTGGTAAGTATAACAAAAGGGTTTATGAAATTTGCTTCATTCTCAAATATTCTCCTGTTTATTAAAAGTCTTGAAGTCTTCTCAATTTCCAGTCACAATTACCTTAAACAAATTTAAAAAAATTGTTGTAAACTTTAATAGTATTAGTGGGGGATGATATGCATCAAAAACTGCTTTTGTGTGCATTCATATGCTAGAAGCAAACTTTTGATTGATATTGATAGTTTAGAAGGTATGTGTGAAAAAAATTATGAGTGCCAAATTTTTTGGGTCTTATGGGCCATGTAGGATGACGTCATCAATTTCTTGGCCAAGAAATTTTTTTTTAAAAAAACTGCCATCAAAAAGTGATTTAACTGAAGGAGATTTGTGGGTGGAACAGAAATTGTATAAAAACTACACTATGATAATGCTTTTGTTACAATCTACACAACTTTGAAATATATATAAAATGCAGACCAACACTTTGCAGACCAAAATAATGGCTACATTTTCCGCATGCATACAGTAATTATAGGCGATGAAAAGCGAAGTAAATTGTTTTTAAAGCAATAACAGAAGTTGAGTGTTCAGGTATTTTTAGGCTGGAAAATTTAACCATACATTTTTTGTCTAATGCATCTCTAATTTGCTCTATTCTATGATTTAATAACGTTTACAAAGGCAGAAAAATTACTTTTTGTCTTTAAAACTAGTAAATATCAGGTAACAAAGGGCCAAGAATGTTGTTTCAATAGTTAATGTGTGTAGGTACATGCTTTTAAGTCATATAATATTAGGCTTATCAAAACCAAACTTTGGTTTAGCATTATTGCCCTCTGAAATCTTTTCATATGAAATAATCCAGGTGTTTACTCATATGGGATTGAACTCTTCGAACCTTTCCGAACCAATATTCTGAACGGGTGTGAAATTTTCTTTCAATTTATTTACTCTTTATTGCACCATACAAAGCAGATGACATCAAAATATTTTGAACTTTGGGGAACTCTTTGCAGAGGTAAATATTTTGAAAACAGAAACTATTATAGCATAGCTGCTGTTAAAACATTCAAAGTTTTCCGGGCTGTACTCTAAGAAAACCAAGAATTGCAGCTAAATGATTAGAACTTATGCTTTGCTACCTATATTTTCTGGTTTTATATTCTTAGTGTTTCATTCTTATACAAAAATGTCCACTTATCGGTGCAAATATGGGTTTCCGATGCTTGGAGAACTAAACTAGGCATTTTGTTACTGCTGTCAAGAAGAGATATAAACAAAGTGCATTCTCGCTTTAGTTACGGCAGTTTATCTTGTTGATTGTATTTGCTATGACATTTCATAAATCATTATAAATTAATCACTATACATTATAATAAATTATAAATTAGATTAAAATGACGTGTTAATCTTATTTAGATAATAAGAGGTTACCTTCTTGCTTTCATTCTTCATTCTTTTCTCAGCTACTATTTTGGTTGTTGTGGTAACGCAATTAATTACTCTGTTCTACATGTGTGTTAAGATCACGTGACAGCACGTATATGGGCGGGAGTAATTTGAAATTATTTATCATTATCAGTTGGTGTTTAAATGTGTGATTAAAGACGTGACTGGGCGTATTACCTCACTCCAAACATGGGATAAAGCTTGGGGGATTTTCATTCATAACTTTTATGCCTTTCATGCTAACCTTATAGGCAAGTTACTTGGGTATCAAAGCTTAATTTTTAAGCTAGCTTGTACATATAAATTCTTTAACGTATACCATTACGACCAAGAATTTCAGAGGAAAATTGCTGTCAATAGCCCTGGAATCATTAATTAGGATGCGTTCGACAACGAGCTAGCAATGACATGTTTGCTCAACAGGTTGGAGCAGGACCTCAATAAGTTGCACATGGGCGGAGAAAAAAGGACCTTAGAAAAACCCTGTTCCAATCAAGGCAGCAACCGGTATAATTGGTTTCAGAATGCTCCCCAGCCCCAAAACCAACCCCACAAGGACAATATGTTGGCCCAGTCTGTTTCCACTTCAATTTATCAGAATGTCTCTTTGGGAGTAACTGCAAATTCCTCCATAAGTGCAGTAAATGTGGTGGGGAACATACCTTTGATGACTGACTCCGAGCCTATTAATGGGTTGCATTGTTCACCCCTTGGAGCAGTCTTGAAACCAGATGGTTCGGTCAGATTAATTTTAGATTTATCCTCTCCCCATGATGCTAAATGAAGGCATTGATGTTCCGTTCCTTATTCTCATTTTGACGAGGCAGTAGATATGGTTAGAGAGCTGGCTAAAGGAACTTATATGACAAAAATTGATATTAAACACGCCTTTCGTATCTGTCCAGTTTGGAAGGAAGATTGGGTCCTTTTGGGTATGTATCGAGAAAAGAAGTTTTACGTGGATACGAGGCTCCCCTTTGGCAGCAGATCATCTCCTTCAATTTTAAATAATTTTGTAGACATGCTTTGTTGGTTTTTAATTCATATCTGCATGGTTCCGACTCTTCAGCATTATTTAGATGATTTTTTTGTAGCAGCCAAAGATAAAGGCTTATGTGAAAAATATAAGTCAAAGATATTAGCCTTTTTCAAGTACTTAGGTGTTCCAGTCGCATTGGAGAAACTCATTGAATGCAGCACTAGCCTTGTGTATTTGGGCATCGAAACAGATTCCTCTGCCAATACAATAAGATTACCTAAGGATAAGTTGGCTAAACTGAGGGAAGAGTAACTTGTGTGGAAAGAGAAAACATTATGTTCAAAACGGGAATTATTGTCGCTTATTGGGAAACTCTCCATTGTCGCTAAGGTCGTCAAACTAGGTAGACTATTTACCAGGCGTTTTATCAATTTTAGCTGTACTGTTAAGGATCTAAAATGGTTGAATACTTTTAGGGTGTGAATTTAAGGAAGATCTTGAGTGGTGGAGCAATAGTGGATATGGAGCCGTTTTCGGCAACAGATGGCTTTATGGCACATGGCCAGTGGACTTTCAAAAATTGCACATCAATATTAAAGGGAGTGTCATACTTAAATTCATTTTTTTAAAGTTCACGTCAATTGGAAGAGCCCTTTGCATGATCAAAGAATCTTTTTGCAGAATTAAAAAATATTTTTTCGTTCTTGAGATATTTAGAGTTAAAGTTTTCAATATTAATGGAAAATAATCTTAGTTGTGATGTCATCAAAATGAATCCAATATTTTGCGAAACTGCAAATTTGAATATTTAAAAAACTATAACAGATAATTTCATGAAATTTTCAACAAAAAATCTTTGACACTTGCTAGAAATAACCCAATTGACTTTTTTTAGAAAATGTGCCAAAGTAACTAGTTTTGGGCCCTTTTTAAATTTATCCCTGCACATGAAATCTTAAAAGCCGTGTTTCTCCATCAGTTGAGGCAAATATTTTTGAAATCAGGACCATTTTGTCTTTTCAAAAACAAAAAATTATCATTCAGATATTTTTCAATCCCCAGTTATTGCCATGTCAGCAAAAAATGATAAGGGACTGGAAGGAGAAACAAGTTAGAATTTCGAAATTGATTTATTGGTTTTCTGAAAGATTATATAATAAGGCAAATTCCCTAAAAATTTTGTTCCATAAAAAATTGAGAGGCTTAGATATTGTAGATTTTGTATGTCAGCATTTTTTGTTTCCTTTTGATGACATCACAACTGGGCATGCCCAAAAATCTTTGCACCTAAATATCTTTTGAAGGAAAAAAGAGTTTTCAATTCTGTAAAAAGATTGATTTAAGATTGTTTTATATTATAATGAACACTTTAATTTGTGCTTAAGTTGTTTTTAAGTATGACACTCCCTTTAAGGAGTTCATGGCCATCATAACTGCTACGGTATTAAGGGTCGAGTTTTTTAGAAACAAGCAAATTTTAATTTATTCAGACAATTTGCCAATATCTCTGCTATGTGTTAAGGGAACTACCAGGGATGCATTATTTCTAAAATTACTTAGATTTTTATTTCTTTCAATGCTGAAAATAATATCAATTTGTTGATTAAGCATGTTCCAGGTCACACCAATGTTGTAGCTGACGCTTTGTCTCACATGTAAGTCTAAAAATTTAAAGAAAGAATAAGGGTGGCAGTGCCCAATCCAACTCGAGTTCCAGACCTTGTATGGAAGATACTGTGAGCAAAGTTTTACAGGTCAGCGTAATCCCATTTTATTTCATTTAGTTCCTCCCATAATATTCCAGCAGTGCTTTGTAAGGATAACTATATTTTATTTATTTCTTATATCGCTGATCAATGCACTAGCAGTACTATCAACACATACTTGGCAGCTCTACAATTTTTTGCAAAAATCTCCGGATTCTTCACCAATATAGTAGATATGAAAGGACTGTCATACACAATCAAGGCAATTAAGAAGTCTAACCTTATTCTCAAATTAGCAAAACATTCCCCCATTACTGTCAGTCATCTTAATACCATACTTGACTTCTTATTGGCAAGCAAACTTTCCAGTCTTTGTCATTTGAAAATAGGCAGGTGCACGGCCACTGCGTGCCTAAAGTGACTTTTTTTCTAAAATCGCGCGCCTAAATTTTAAATTTTTTTTGCCATTTTTCTTTAAAAAAATATGTTACTTAATGTCTCTTTTTGATATAGCATTCTTATAACAATCATATAACATTTATCTTCTATTTAAAAAATGTATATATATTAAATATTATAAAGGGGAAGAAACCTCTATCAGTAGTTTAATTTAATTGGAAAAAAAAGAATATTACATCGATAAAAAATATATCTGTTTATCACTTTGTGTACAGTATATATCTTCTTTATTGATCAAACATTTTTTGATGATGCTTATGACATGCTTTTAATTCGAACAAATTTTTTTTTTTTTTTTAGAAAAACATGATTACGAAATTTTCAATCATGCTTTTATTTTGAATTAATCAAGCTTTTACTTTTATTTTTAATAATGTCAAAATACATGTTGAAAATAACATCATAATATTTAATATAACATCACAACATCGTTTTGTGTATATTTTCATCTCAAGAAAACTCTTTTCGAAAAACATATGTTATGAAGATGAAACGTTTATATTCATAACATTTATTACATAAAACATTAAAAGATATATATCTTTATTCTAATTGCATAAAGTTATGAAAGGTTTTTTGAATATTTTATTTGTTATAAAAAATAGATTATAAAGTTTTTCAGCCCTTATAAAAGCAAAACGGGATTTCCAAGCAGCTTTTAAATTATAGAAATGCTTTCTAAAAACGTTTACCAGGTTTTATACTACCAAAACGGAAAGTATATTAGAATTAAAAAACAACAACTTTGTGATATAAAAAAATTGAATGTAACATGAATGAAGAGAAATTTGATTAATACTCTTTGCACTTTGCATTCAATTAAGCATTCTATTAAAAAAAGATAATATTTTTTAAAAAGCTCGACATCTTCTTATGTGTAAAGATCGTGTCTATTATGTCCGACCAGTCAGACTACCAGTGACTACCAATGACTACCAGTGACTACCAGCCGACTACCGATGACTACCGATCGACTACCAGCGACTACCGACGACTACCGATGGCTACCATTGACTACCAGTCGACTACCGGTGACTACCGGTGATTGCAAGTGACTACCGATGATTACCAGTTACAAAAGGTGATTACAAGTGAATATCGATGACCACCAAGTGACTTTAAGTTGACTACCGATTTATATCGCCTCTACAGTAGACATTCGGTGATTTGAACACGCAAGGTACTGAATTATCTGTTCGAATTAGGGAATGTTCGAATTAAACAGCACAAAAAACAAGAGATTTACAGTATTCTCTCCAATTAACGGACACTCTAATAAGCGGACACCTCCAATTAGCGGACAAATTTCTTTGCACGGCTAAGGCTGATTAAGACAAATTTCTTTCCAATAAGCGGACACCTCTAATTGGCGGACAAAATCGCTTGCACCAACGGTATCCGCTAATTAGAGAGACTACTGTATACTTTAGGGGCTTAGAAATTTTTTTGAAATAAGGAAAGTTCGCATCAAGCAGCATTCGAATTAGCGACTTCATTATGTCCGACCAGTCTGATTACCACTATATATTGTTAGTTGTAATAATATTAGTGTCAGTTCGATCTATATCTATCAGTCGGACATTTTCTATCTAATGAGAGATCTAATGTCCCTATTCTATTATCGAAACCAGACCATGAAATTTTTCATTTCAGAAGAGACAGTCGGTAGATTTAAAAGGAATTGTTAAGGTGGCAATGATAGCTTAGAAAAAATCATTGAACGATTATGAGTAGCAAATATCATGCTCACTAAGATTGTCGCCTTACTCGTTCGGAAAGTACCACACGCCATTTAAGCCTATTCAGACGTGGTCCAGGGTTCAAAAGATCTAAGGAAAATTTACGTATCTATCGAGTCCAAAATTGCTTGCTGTCTAAAGCCAATGGCATTTCCAAGTTTTCCAGAATGGATTCTTCCCTTGACTCGTTGCCATGGTGAGTTAAATTCTACTATCGAATGACCCCTAATAATATAGTAAATTGCGTTAGTTGGATACCAAATTATAACATTAACCTCGAATTCAGGGCCTTTTTTAAGGAAGGAACTGGAGGGGTAATTGGCCCCCAGTCCCACATCCCTGCAAACTCACTTTTCAAAAAATCACCTTATTTGCCCACCCACTTTGGTCCCTTTTATATAATTTTTTGATAACAGTAACAAAACAAAAAAAGCAGGTACAAAAAATAAAATAAACAGGTACTTTTATACACAAAAGTAAGAAGTTTTGCCTCCTAAAATAATGAAAAAATACAAGCGGGGGGGGGGGGCTTTTTTGTCCGCTTTTCACTTGACCGCTTATGAGTCCACTTATACTAAACCAATTGCAACCAAACTTGGACCAACAAAATTTCAACCTATTAGCTACCCATTGACTCATCATGTGACCAAAAAAGTGATGACGTTATTGGTTTTTGCCGTGACGTCAAAAATCAGTGTTTTCAGTCAATAATTGGGTCTGAAAAATCGAAATCGCTATTTTCTGGTAGAAATCGGTTGATGTAGAACTTAGTAATTTAACCAAAAATAACAATATTAAGTGTTCCTTTTGTAGTAGTCCCTTTTCTAGTCCTGATTTTTGCTAAAAAGTCAATACCTTGGTCAAATGATGACGTCATCACGATATCTTGGGGTTAGGGGGGGCAAAAAAATTGTCACCATCGTATTTCCAACAAAAAGTTAAGAAGGTACTGAAAATTTCAACTTAATACCTATTACGGTTCCGGAGGTATTCAGAAAAATTTGAGCCCGCGGGCGAAAACCACCACCCTCCCGCCTCAGATAGGGTTACAACTTTATCTTTTGAGCAACAAATTTTTTTTGAGCTATAGTTTTCATAACCTTTAGTTGTCTTTGATTTTTCTCAAAATTGATCTTATGGTCCCTTTTGCTTTCCTTGACCCCTCCCCAGTAAAAGATCCTTTAAAAAGTCCCTGCTCGAATTGATGCTTTTTTTTACAAATGCGGGCAAATTTTCACTTTTTGAGAAACTTTCCAAATAGCCCTGATGACAGTTCCAAAAGAAGTCAGATTCCGATCTATTTTTCACAAACCTGGAGCATATGTTAAAGCCTTTCAGTTTGCGGATGTGAGAACCAAGACTTCAAAGTTTATAGACTTATTTCGCTTTGGTCAATTTTGCTCAACCGTCTGTAGGAACAACGATGAAGTATGAATTCATCATACTAAAAGTCATGTATTATGCTCAAGAAAAATTTCTTTTAATTAGGTGATTGGCCCTATTTACGCCCACCCTAAATGTGCCACCTGCGATTTTCTGCCTAACACCATTTAGCACTATGAAAAAAAGTGAAGTAGTAAAGAAATGAAGGGAATATAACCAAGTTTTGGTTAAATTACTAAGCCTCCATTATTTTCATTCTTGCCTTCTTGTACATTCCAGGTTAGTTCTTGATAGCCACCCATCGTTTCAAAGCTCTCCTCCAAGAAAAACCCACCCCAAAAGGTCAAAAATTACAGTTAACACACAGGGAATTTATTGGTGACTGTACGGTATACCAATTTGATTGTTTTCGAATATGCAATTCAAATATATAAATTATAGCCATTCTAGGCATAATATGTTTTTGAGGTTTTTAAATAGGGAAAATTCCCAGGGGTAATATTAGATACATCAAGGGAGCAATCTTCCGGAGTGCAATTGTGGATATAAAATCTTTCAGAGGGAAATTATATTGCAACAGAGCATTCTCATTCTTCACATTTAATGACTTTGTTTGCCCTAAACAACAAATTTATTCTGGTGGAATACATATAAGGAGATCAAAGCAAACTATTATTAGCCAATTCCTGCGTGGGAAAAATCATATGTGAAAAACTGCACGTGCTATAATAACCTGATTCCCGGAATATAGGAACTTTTACCAGGTTCCTAGTCTATGATAAGGTTAACTTTTTGAAGTTTTCTTGGGAGCAAATCCCGTCATTATCGAAAGATATTTTGCTGCATGAAAATTTCTCAGTTTCACAGTCAGGGTACAAAAACCGAAAACTTGAAATACCGCGAAAAATACATTTTAAAGGTCAACCACGAAATTTACATGCAACAAAAAATTTTACTTTGGGGCAACCGTGAAATTTAAATGCGTAAACGAACCTGCTTTTTCTTTTCTTGGTAGAAAACTTAATTTAAACAAAATTTCTACTTTCATAATATCTAGCGTCATTACTATTCATCGAACCACGAAATGAAAACACCGCAAATTTTGTAGTTTTACTTGAACTGCAAAATTAAAATGTTACAAAATGCAATTTTGCTCAAAAAATACCGCGAAATTAAAATATCTGTGAAATTCTATACTTCGAAATTTTCTTGCAATACTGTAAATTGGAAAGGTTAGACTAGGTCTGCAGTTGACTCTCTGTAATTCGAATCTCTAATATATTTGAATCTCTCTATTATTCGAACGAATTCTTATTATTATTATTATTATTCACTGTCAGTTTTGATAAACTCTTACAAATTACTCTCCGTTATCCGAATCCCTGTAATTCGAAAACCTATATAATTCTAGACTAGCTTCTAGTCCATTCTTGACAATTTGTGGGAATTAGGAAACTGACCAAAAGCATCGCATATTTGCCGTACGGGTAGATCAGGAGAATGGACTAAAAATATTTACAGGTCCTCTCAGCAAAACACCTCTTTAATTCGAATGTCAGAGTATTAGCTATAAACCGATAACTCTTTCAAATTTTTGTTTTCGAAATGCTAATTCTCGCTCAAATATTCCAAGCAATTGCATGAAGTTTCTAAAACTGCAGCTTACTCTCGTTCAAAATGGCTAAACGACTCCATGCAGACCAAAAGCTTGAGGGAAAATTTAAAGCTTTATCGGTTTCGAAGGAAAAGTGAACCGGTTTCTCATTTTTATTCGGATTTTAATCCGTCAAATCTGAAAATCTGACTATCCACTATGTGAATCTCTCTGCAGCTCGAATAAAAACCTTTCCCCTTGAGAGGCTAATTGAGAGAACCAACTGTAGTCTCTTTTCACGTGTTCTCCGGGGATTTTTACACTCCAGGCCACTTTTTCTTTTCAATTTTTTAAAAAATGACCATTTTAATGAAAAAGGTCTATACATTTGTTGCTTTACTAAATGAGCAACTGTTTAGCCCAAAATTCCAAAACATATAAGCAACTCTGGGGTCTCACAATTGCGCATAGTTGCTTATTGAAAAAAACTGTACTGAACACTTTCGAATTGACAAAGGTTTTCGGGTTTTCTGAATAACATCCAAAAAATATTAGCAAATATGGAAAAACTGGATACTGATTTTTTTTTTTTTTTTTTTTTTTTTTTGTAGGAGTGG
>JANSTP010319138.1:0-16659 GCA_025330745.1 Cladonema radiatum | reverse complement strand
CCCCCTCACCCTTTTACAGCACCCAAAAAAGCCTACCTGAAACAGGGTTAAGAAATAACAATGAAACTACAGAATATAATTAGAATAAATTTGTAAATAAACAAATTACTTTAGGAAAGCCAGACTCCTCACATTCTTTGATCAATCCAGTAAACTGCAAAGCTCTAAAGACAATGCACTGACATTGAAATCAGCTAAATTATTGAAAATAAATATAGAGAAATGTATAATACCTTGAAGCCACGTATTTTGGATCAAAGGCATTCAATACAGAGTTGAGAATCAGCGCACTTTAAAAAAAAACAAAATACACAGTTATCCGTTTTCAAAGTTCAAACAGCCACCTTATACTAGACTCAAAAAGAATAATTATTGACACTATGGAATTCTTATACTGGATGCATCTTTACTTTCTAATTTCTTAGCAGGTTATGAATTATTTCCAGTCATGTAACTTTGTAACAGAAAATTCATACTGGTAGCCTAAAAGCAATGTCAATAAATTGTGGTATACACTAGTTTCTCCAGTAAATTAAACTGTAAGTTGTTTTAAGCAAATAAGAGAACAAAAAACATGCTTAATACACTATAAAGAATACCAGTTATATGCAGCAGAGGCATTTTATTTTCATAGAATAAAATCATGTTGCTTGCCCAGGCTACCAGAAAAAACAGCGAAGTTACACCACTGATTTCTAGATACATATATGTCAAAATGTTAAAAATATATGCTGCGGGGTTAACCTTAAAATGAGGTTACCTGTTACAAGATTTGCAATTTTCCAAGATCTCTGATAATTCATTCTAAAGAAAATGCACACACAATTCTCATGTATATTATTTCTATTAAACAGAAAGTAGTGTTTTGCTTTGTTAAATAAAATGAAAAACTTTATTACCTCCGCTGACTTGTAAGCTATACACTGCAACAACCAGTCCAAAGCTGGGGGAAACAACTGTAAGTATGTTGCCATCTCTAAATAAAAAAACATATAACACTAACAATCTTTCACAAAATTGGTAATAGCCCATCTCATATCACTCTCTTTCAGCACTCCGTCAATCACAATTGGATGTATCAATCCAAAACCTTTTAGAAAACTTTTGAACAGAAAAATGTAATTCATTTAAATGTCCACCATAAATAATTTAAAATGTTTACTTGGAGCATTTTGTGTGTACACAGCTTATGTTAAAAAGATGCATTTCTGATGCATTTGGGTCCTTCTCACAGAGATGTCCTCCTTGTATGCGTGTCCACGAAACAGATTTGAATGTGTTATCAAGTGGACCTATTCATAATTCACTCGCTTAAACTAAAATAGGTATTCTGAGGTGTGCACATGTGATTAAACTTGTTATCAAAATATTAATGAGCAATCATATGAAAATTATAGTTACCTAAATTTTGTTTGACCAACTGATCTTGAACAAGCGCTTGATTCAACTTAAAGGTAAATAAAAAGGAAAAATACAGAACGATGAAAGATTTGAGAACATTCATATAATTTCAGTATCAACGTACTTGCCCATACGAAAATAAATAATCAGACCAACAAGGGTTCAAATGATCTCTAACTTTCGGTGCTACAGCAATTCCGATCTAGTAAGAAAAAAAACTAATTTATCGAAAACAAAATAATGAGAATTCATAAGTAAATTGAGTTAATTAAAAGGATCCATTAATCTCTAAAAAGGTTTGCCAAGCATGTATATAACAAACAAAGTTAATCTGCAAAATAAATAGAAATAGCTATAAAGAAAAAGATTTCAACTTACTCTACATAAATAAGCTCTTGCATACGCAGCCACCAATGGATCCGCAATACCTCTGATTTGATTAGCCAACCGTAGCAATGCTTGAGAATATTCACTGAAATAATAAAGTCTCAATAAAAGCCTTAGTTATCCTAGGCAAAACAAGAGGACTGATCACAATTCCAACTCCAGATACCCTCTTTGTAAAAAACTGTTTTGAAATTCTCTACTGTTTACATTCCATAACCAATTCCTGATTTTCATTTTCTTTAAACCTTTCAGTGCCAGGGTACCGCAGAGCGGTCCCTTTGGACCTCTATTTTTTTCTCAGAGTACCGCAGAGCAGCACCTTTTCTATTCTACATTTCATATTTGACCTTGATGTTAGTAGCGCAGTTTCTTTTCTTTTCTGTAAAATATACATACGCGTTGTGAGCTGTTACCGCAAACCACATGAAAAATCCTAAACATTTAATCGAGTTATGCTGTTTTGAATGTTAGTCAACTAACGTATGAGATAAACGAATGTAATATAAATTTTTATTCAATATATTCAATATAATTGAATATAATTGAATATAATTTATATAAATAAAATTCAATATAAATTTTGATTTGGTAAAATGGCTAACTGCAGATGGTAAAGGCTAATTTATGATGATTTTTTTGTCTTGCCAAGCGCAAACGACCATTTTGCCAATATTTTCTAGCTTTTTGAGTTAGAAAACACCCTACTTTTAGAGCCATTTTTCACAATTTTTTAGTCACATGACCAAATGATGACATCATCACTGATTCTAGTATGACCAAAATAAATCCACATTATCTTCTTAAAATGAGGCAAGTTTAATTTAATACTCACTCTTTAACTGTAGACAAAGTTATGGAGCATTTTATGCAATACGGAAAAAGTTGAAAATTTAGCTCCGGGAAACTAGGTGACAACAGTCCGGGACTGAAAGGGTTAATGAGTATAGTTTAGACAGATGGTCTTCTTATACAGACTCTCCAGCTCATCACAATTTTTATATAATTCTTTTTTATTTTTTCTTGACACACCAATCAGAAGCAGTACCTTAAGGTGGTCAACAAAAGACAAAATTTTGTTTAAAATAAAAATGCTAATTTCCAGAACAGTAGGCCAACAGTTTTGTCAAAATTAGAAAGAGGCTAACATATTGAAAAAAATTACTGGATTGATTTAACCAAGTTTGCGTAAAAAGAAGCCACTACACACAGGAACTCTCATGAAGGACTTTTGAAAGAACAAAATGCTTTTTTAAAAGTTTGACAGAACAAAACAGAAAAAAAAAATACTCTGAAAATATTAATTAACAAAAACTTAGCATTTTCTCCAAGCTTTTACACATCTCATTTTAGTATACAGCAATAAACAGTTTTTAGATGAATCATAAACTAAATTAAATTTGAATTGTGTCAACACTCGAATATATATTATCAATCAAGGAAAAAACTTTTTAAACTACACGTTTTGAAAACTATGCCAACTGCAAAAAATTCCTGATTGGTTATTCAGTTTTTATATTGAACAAAGTCCAATTTTCACAATTGATTAACGTAACACAGCACAGAAATAAATAAAAGAAAAAATAAATACCGATGACCCAACTTTTTGCTTACCCAGTTGTGAGAAAATTGTAACAAGGCAAAATTGCCATCTCCACATAACTATCTCATAAAATTAAGGAAAAATAATAAAATTGCGAGGGTACTTTTCTTCCAAAAATGTCCCAAAACAGTGGTTTATCTAAGCACTTTTACTGAACTCCGTATTTGAACCAAAGATTAAGTTTTAAAATTTTTGACTTTGATAATCACCCACAATTATTAACTCTGGTAGAACGTTTTCGACTCTCGATGATATTTTTTGTTAATTTTGACTTTTTTGATTTATACTTTCATTATTTCATAATACATATTAGAGCATAGTCAAGAAGGAATTGTAAGTTGTTGTGAGGAGCAACTGAAGAAGTATGAGTATGAGTTAATTTTGTATGCAATAAAGGTTTGCTTGATGCAGATTCAGTTTCAAAATTCAATCTGGGATTGAGTTTTGACAGCCGCTAAAAGGAGGTTCTTAAGTGCTTGGATAAATCACTGCAAAATTAGCAATTTTTATAAATAAACAAATTTCAAGCGCAGTGGCGATAAAAACAAATAATATGACAAAAACCACCAGTTATTACAATTAGCTTTCATGAGCAATTATATGAGCTATTACAATGGAAAATCTCTCTTGTAGATGAAAAAATTGAACCCATACTTAAAAGTCTTATTGCAAACATTGAAATCTGTTTGAAAAACATTTAACCAAAAATGATTTTTTTTTTTTTTTGATTTGAGATTTCTTTTTGTAATTTTACTCTAGAATATCGATCAAACATTTAGTGCAGAAAAGATAATTATTCTGAATATTGGTTGTTAGATCCAGAAAAGAGATCATGCAATTCTTGTTTCAATAAAATACACAAAGAAAAGATACAGTCTTGGTATCAACTCTCTAATTGATGCAATTTTGTAAAACCAATTACGACATGTTTCTTTCGCAGAATCAGGTACCTCTTCAGGTCGAAAATGTTCCTGTAATTTTACAGGGGTATTACTCCCTGCAACATATGTCACCGATTTATCCCTTATTCTTTCAAATACAAGTTTTCCTATAACAAGAAAAAACATAACTTTACTTTCATAAATAATATTGACAAACATGTTTTTCAGAAATAAGCTAAATAAAGTTTAGATGCTGGGCATATCTTGGGTGATCAGGGCTGGATGTTTTATTGAAAAAAAGTTCAATTTTCCAGAGAAACGGTAGTATATAACACTTTTTTGGCTAGGAACCTTTGGCAATTTTTTGCTTCTAAAAATAGAGTAGAGAGCAACCTTCACATCTAATATTAGTCTAGAATATATTATGTTCAGAAAAGATATTGATAAAATGCCTTAAGGTTATGGCCGAATTCATAAGATGACAGGAGGGCAGTTATCTGAAAGACAACATGGCCTGAAGTTTGGCTCAGGTGAATGTGCTACTTACCTTCCTGCGTGTTAAGACCTCAGATAATATTTTAAGCTTTAAACATTTGATCATTTTTTGAAAAAAGAAAAAAAAATTGAACTTTAGTCAAAGTACATTCAATTTATTTCATTAGCATAATAGTTACACTGAGTGCTTTGCTGTTGGTAAAAACAGTGGCCCGACACCCTCATTCCTGGGAATATCCATTGACAACAATGAAATACTTAAACAGAATCAATCTTAATATCTATGACCATGCAATTCACAGTTAATTCGTCTGAATTAAGGTATAATATTATAAGTTATGGTCAAGCAGAAAAATATGACAGTTTTTTTTATAGCTGGGCTTCAAAGAAATTAAAAATAAACCTACCAAACGCTTCTAAAATATCAGTGACGAGGACAAACTTGCTCGGATAAAATTGTATGACCGCAGTTTCACCAAGTAGTTTGGCACACTATAAAGAAATTATACTAATAACGAGACATGACAATTTGTCAATAACAGCAATTACAAGCTATTTTCAAGATGAACTTTCAACAAATGGTTGTATAACTTTATTTAAAGTGCCTTGACATGTAAATGATCTAGATCAATAATGTCATGTTTTAGATTAGAATAATTTTTGAATAAATACAGATCAACAAAAGCATTTCCGTTTTCATGATGCAACCAAAAAATGGAAATTGTAATACCTGAATAACAATTTTGAGCGATTTGACTCTTTGGTCATTTTTCCATGCTTCAAGTAAAGTCTAGATAATAAGAAATATACACTAAGTATGAAGTTGTTCAGCCAATCGACAATGCAGACCTGATTGCCGGCTTTTCATACTTATTGGCTACACTAGTGTTAAGCAGAAAAAATTTGATTCACAAGGTTGCTTTTACCAATCCATTCCTGCAGAAAATCTGCAAAGACTTAGACTAATTTGAGAGGCAAGTGACTTAACATCGGTAACACGACATGACAATTCCTCCAAAAACTTTCACCTTAGAAACAAACTCAAACAGGAAGAACATAAACAACAGATTTTAAACATGAATGCAGCTGTCAAACCTGTGTATGCATGTAATAACCATTTATTCAAAAATGAAAACTTATCAAACTGCTCTTACACTGTGAAGCTGCTCAATCCTGTTCACGTACTCAGTTTGGCTTAAATTCAACATTTCTTTGACTGATCCCTGGAAGAAAAGATGGGACAAAAATTTTTTAGAACACCTTCTTTGATCAATATAAATATTTCAAACAAGTTTGAGAAAACGCACACAAAGAATTTTTTATTGAAAGAAAAAACATTTGCTCTCCTTCTTACTTCTTTTAACAAGATTTACATGATATATTACTTGCAAATAATTGTTTGAGCATATTCAAACATGTCTGAACAGAAATAAGTCAATTAAACTCGAAAAAATGTACGAGACACAAAAAATACTCTCCAACAATTCAACATTTTGATGAAAAACAAAAGAAAATGATGTAATTTTTCTTCATCAGATGTATGGTATTTCAAGCTGACAAGGACATTTATGAGCTAATGTTTTGACAGACTAATAGCAACTGGCAATGAAAGAGAAAAAACTTTTTCTAAATGTCTAAAAATGTTCATAAAATGTTGAAGACAGATTTTGGACGACAACATAAAAACACATCATGATCTACTACTAATCAATTAAAAGCTACTAATCAATTAAATTTCTACCAATTGTCATGACAGAAATTGAGAGTTTCTAACCTCCTCGAGATCATCAATTTGTTCAAGTCTGTTCTTTAATTTATCTGTTGCTGTTGTTTGTGTTTTGATCGTTACTAGAAAATAACGAATAAAATGAAAAAAAAGATAAAAACCAGCAAAAAAAAACAGCAGACACAAGCAGTTCTCATTGTATCGCATCGTGCGGAGTACAACGTGGGAAATATTTTTTGAAGTTCTTTTATTTCCATTCTTTGTTTTAACATCATAGTGAAATTAAAAGAACAAGAAAATATTTGTGATATTGTGAAAGCAAAACCATGCGATAATTGGCTTATCACTAGCCTAAAACCAACCCTAAAAATTTCTTTTTTTTTGGCAACGTTATGAAAATTCTTTATCACCATTTTGCGCCGATACTTTATGTATCTTTTCCAAACTAGCCATAATAAGTTCAAACAAGAGTCCAATAAGGTTCACCAAAATATCTTCTAGCATCATAATCATTTCCTCTAAGTGAAATGAATAAGAAAATAACTTAAAGCGGCAATGCTAGACAACCACTTTCAGCATAATTTCATCAGAAAAAATTACTTATTTCTTTTAGCTAAACTATTTTCATGTTGCAAGAAATTCTACTTACAAACCCTTCTGACATTGCCTATTTAATTTCAAAATATCTCAATAAATTCTACATAATTAAGGATACTCATAGGGAAACACGGCATCATAAGAAAATCTTGCTTTTCTAGAAATTGTCGTTGTCTGATAAAAATTGAGCTAGAAAATATTATTTTGGTATCTTATATGTATTTAATAGGAATGAAATTGTTGTTATAATTATATCATTTAAAAGGTAAAAAAAAATAATTAAATTTATTGATACAAAATTTTGAAAACTGAAAAAAAACTTTAATTTTTCCCTATGTGTATCCTTAAATACCAACCAGTTGAAAACCAGTTGTAGATAATTGGTAGATAGATAGATTAGTGGATCCATTTAGTTTCATAAAACAGCTTTGTAAAATACAAATCAATTGACAAAATTACTTACACTTTTCTTTGTCCTCGGAACTCAAAAAGCTCTAAATAAAGAAGACACAATAGAATACATTTCCTTTACGCTATGGAGAACCATTATCAACAATGGAAAAAGATTATCAAATTAATAGTAAATTTTAAAAACACTGTTAACAAACTGTGTGATATGTAAATTTTTTTCCTTCAGTCCAGAAGAATAATTTAGCGGTAAATTCAAAGTTTTCCTGCTCATGGCTTGCATGTATTAACAAACTAATATCAGTTATAAAAATTATGCATCCTGCCATCTTTTGTGTTTCTTTCAGTCACTTTCCTCTATTTCATAATATTACAGACCGAATTTGGTCACCAAGTTATATAAAATTTCTTTCATTAACTAATAATAAAAAATACCGTAGTAATTGACAGTTTTTCTGATGTTGTGTATTTTGCAAGAATTCCTGCTTTCTTCGAAGACCATGGTTCAAATGTATGGTCAATATAACCTTCTCTGTCACCAAAACTGCTGGATGAAACACTCTGAAAGAATATACAAAACTTTATAAAGTTTTCATGAAATCGAGTACAAAATAAGGTAGGGTGCACCAAATTAGGACATCTTGATTGTACTGCTAATTCAGAACATTAGCATAAATCCTACTTATTTGTCCTTTTTTGGGCCAAAATTAGATTTTAAGGTGGTCTAACCTTTTTTATTAATATGTGCTTATAAAAGGTCCCAGTCATAATTTTTACTTCAAGAGCTTAATTTTAAGTAATTAGCAATTTTGCAAGCAAATAGAAATTCTTGATGTCTGCAAAAAAATATTTTAATCTCATTTCAATCTCTTATGATTCCTTAAGAGAAATATTGTAAAGGAAAATTATGGTAGCACATACAGAGCTTTTGCAACAAACATCATCATGAATTTCCGCAACTTCATAGAGTAAATACAGGAATAATCTAGGATCAATGAATCAATTAACCTTTTTCATTCCAAATGTTGGCTTTGGAGTGTCATCAATCAGAGATGCTGACAACGGATCATAGCCAGCAGCTATCTGACTCAATGGATCCAATGGTGTTGAACTTGCAACTTTTTTCTCGGTCGTTTTTTCTTTGCCTAATCCATGTGATTTGATACTTGTAACATTCTGGAAACATTGAAAATATATGCATAATATAAAACAAATTGCACATAAATAATCTTCAGAAAATATAAGAACATTTTTACGGTTATCAGAATCGGGTACAAAACATTTGAGTGCAAACAGTAAAATCTATGTAAATTATAAGCACACACAGTAATTCTGGAAAAGAAAACAAAGTCTAATTGGTAAAATTTTCAGTCAAAAATAGAGATGAATGGAAATAGCTGTCAAAATTCGCCAAAAAACTTGGCAAATACAAAAGTGATTGTCAAGGCATTGAAGATTCCCTGCACACATTATTTTTCTAGATACCTCAGCAATATATCTTCATGGAATAGAGTTTTGTTATTAGATTTAGCTCTTATATGAGTATCTTCAAATTGAAGCTAAAGAGAAGTTTTGATTGAAATTCTGGGGCAGATTCAGTTTTTCAATTGTATCAGAAAAGTTTATGAAGGTCATGCAGACTAAGTCTAGCACTTGTGAAAAATTTTGTCAATTTTTAGAAAAAATAATGCTACTGGAAAATGCATTTTGTCATCAAGTTATTATTATTTGGAAAGTTATTAGACTAAGAATTGAGCATCAAAGCTTCATTACGGACCTAGTCCAGAAGTCACGACAATTCCACTAAAGGTCAAAATAATTAAGACAGAGTAGGAATAGGAATAAATTTTACAGGAATAGAAACACTAACCAGGAAGTAAATTAGCTTCAGGCCAATTATAAAATAGCTCATCCTTTCATAACAGTCCTTATAAGGTTTTCAAGCTGTTGAAAAACTTTAAATCTGGAACATAGTGAAAACAGATGTAAATCTGTAACAATAAAGCTAATTTAACATATTTTAATGCTTTAATGTTTGAATCAAGACTAAGATCTATTTAACTTCTAAAAGTAATTTGACTAACTACTAATTTTACTAATTGTAATAACTGTGGTTTACACACTATTCACAGAAGACCCCTAATTTCAAAGCTATCTTGGAAACAAGGGACTGTTTATATCAGAAGCTTTATCAGGGCTGGCCCAGATGGCGAAATAAGAAAAAGTGTTGTTAAGCTTACATTAAAGGTCATGTAACACTTAAAAATAACACACCCTCAAATGAAAGATTCATTTCATTATAAAACAATCTTTTTACAGAGTTAAAAAATATGCTCTCCTTCATGAGATATCTTAAAAGGGTTTTTGGGCACACCTGAAACAAAAAATGCTGAAATACAAAAACTACAATATCTCACCATCTACACATTTTTGTATCACAAAACTTTCCAAGGGTCCACATTTCTATATTATATACTCTTCCAGAAAATCAATAATTATATTTTACAAATTCAAGTTGTTGCCTGACCCAATCCCTTTTTGTTTTTTTCGCTGACATAACAATAATTGAAGATGGGAAAATATTTGAGTGGTAATCTTTTTGTTTTCTGACATTTCTAACAGTCCTAATTCCAAAAATATTTGCTTCACATACCAAAAAAAGCTATTTTTGAGATTCAATAGATCGACATTAATGTAAAAAGGGCCTGGAACTAGTGTTTTACGTATATTCCAGACAAAAATGGAATCAATATTTTTCAAACAAGTTTCAAAGAAGTTTTTTTGAAAATTTTAAGAAATATAGTGTTCTTTAGTTTTTGAGCAATCAGCATTTTTTCTAAAAAATTGGCTGCTTAGGGATGACACTACAACTAAGCATTTTATCATTGTTGTTAAAAAGTTTTACTACAGATATCTCAAGAAAGAGAAAATATTTTTCAATTCTGTAATAAAAAGATTTTTCAATAACTCTAGACTTTATTCAAGTTGAGCATATATTTCAATATTGAAATAAAAACCTTAAAATTAAAAAATGAATTAAAATATTGAAAACCTTTAACAGAATTGGCTCGTTTGTATCACATAATATAACAAAGATAATTGTAAAAAAAGCCATAATGGCTGATTTGAATAAAAAAATTATATCACCAATTCGTAGGAATATTTTGGTTTTATATGTTCTGCAACTTCATGGCATGATAATGCTATGGAGGATACAAACCCAAAAGAAAGAAAACCTTTTTTAACCACTTATATACTCGGAAAACATAATCAACAATTTCAAAAACTAAAAATAAAAAGAGAAAGAAATTTGGTATGCAAAAAAGAAGTTGCTGGCTCAAAAAAGGTTGTTCTGGATGTTGATGGCACAACATGAATGAGCTTTCACTGGAAAAAAGTTTCAAATCAAAAAGTTATGATGAAAATGCAGCTTTGAGTGTTCCTATATGAAAAAAGAGGTCAACCTGCCTTCCTCATGTAAACACACTTTAACAACAAACTGACACACTTTAAAAACTTAGGTCCACTGTGAAAACTTAAATATAGCAAAATTCCTTCAATGCAGAATGTTACTGAAAAAACGTTGACAGAAAAAATATATATATAAAAAAAAAAAACACTCTTCATCTAATCTTTGCCCTAATTTCTAGAAAATTAAGGCAAAGTCAGGTTTCTATGAAAAGGATAGAAAATATATTCAGAAAAACCTATTAAAAAGAAACTTTTTCACCTTTTTTACTTCAAAAGGACAAAAAATAAAGTTTTTAGGTGGGTGTTTAATGCATCTGATATTCAGACTAATAAATGGCCTAAAAAAGGCACTGTTCATGCCAACTTACTTGAGTATATAATTTTTATCTCAATATTTGTTTACTGCAATTGTAAATTAACTATCAAATTGAAAGTACTTAAGCATCTTTTGTTTGAGTCAATTTTTCAAATAAGAATTTGACTTTCATATTAATATTTTATTCTCACAAAATTAAATATTTAGGAATTATCATAGTGTATACTTATAGTATACAATTGTAATTGTCATCTTAAAAACTAATTTTCAGAAAGCAAATAATTTCTATATAATAATCACAATGGCTTTACTACCTTAAAGAAATGATATTAGCTCACAGACATATTAAAAATAGAAGCTAATTAGGACAGATTAACCACACCTGTACAATCGTTCCTCTGAGTGGATGTTCCTCAGTGTGAGTTAACTCAGCTTGTAGTTTTCTTTTTTCAATTTCATAATCACGTTTTTGTAGAACCCTTTAAAACAACGCATAATGCACTGGTAAACAACAAAACTAACTTCGAGATTGAAACACAAAGATTGTAAAAAAACAAGTTTAGCTTTGTTTCTTCATTAATGGTTTGACTGCATCCATGAGAAAATGTATTCAACAAAGAAAAGCAATAAAAGAAAGTCTTTAAGTTACATACATACCATTTATATTCGACAGTCATTTCTTGATTTTATATAATTATCATTTATCTATCTACCTAAAAATAATACCCCATAAACTTTATCAACAGTTAAAAAAAAAAATAATTTCTGAAAAGTATCTGAGCTTTAAGTACAGAACATAGAATCTGCCACGTCAATGTAGGATATTTATACAGCTTAGTTGATGATAATAATGAAAATTGAAAACTATGTTGCTCATAGAGAACTATCAAAAGAGGACATTTTTGAAGCCTTTGATGATATCATCACATAAGAACGTGACATAAGGAGTCATTGCATTGAATTTTTGCATTTTTCTAACCATAACATGGTACATCACTTATTAATGATAACTTTACTTGACATTTCAGACAACTAGCAATCTTAAAACGTATATTTGGTGGGGACTTGGAACGTATAATTGGGGACTTAAGCCTGTTCAGATGGAATTATTTTACTACTACTCCCTGGTTTAAATTGCCAATTCCAAACAAAATTCAATAAAGCTCAGCCCGAATGTCAAGTATCCTGCGAAGTTTCAAAAAATAAAAAAATTTACACCAAATGCCACGTGACCATGTGATGACATCATCAAAAATGTCAAAAAGCGGTGCTTATTTCTTTTATGGCTGCTTTTCAAATAAACCACCAGAATATTTTAGAAAACTAGCAAGGTCAAACTTGAAGCTGATACGAATTTTATTTTGAGAAATATTAGGGTTTGTCGTATTTTACCTAACTTGTGCCCTATATGGGACGCCTAAAAAGGCTAGTAGCTATTTCTTATGATTATACTGCCTATATTTGAATGAAACTCTGCAGGAATTTAGAAATTATCAATTTCTAATCAATAATGATCTTTGGGTATGACTTTTTCATGTGAGAAGGTAACAACGTCATCAAAAACAAAAAATACCAATTTTCAAAAAATGCTGACATCTGCAAATATAACTTTATTTTGACGTAGCTGACGTCGACATAAATTAATCTGATCATGGTCTACCATCCTGAGAAGTTTCAACATAAGATGATTTTTAATTGTTTGTTTATCATTCGAACAGTTTTTTATTGGTCCAAAACAGCTACATCCAAAGAGGGGGACGGACAGGGGGAAGGTCATGGTAGGGTTCAATTTTTTAAAAAAAGTTTCAGAATTAAATATCAGACATACAGTGAAAATTTCAAGTCAAATTACTTTCGTAGTTTTTGCAAAGTTAAAATTTTCATTTTAACAAGGATAGCGTTAAAAGCATGGATTAAATGACATTATGATGACATCATAATAACGTCAGAACGTGATCGGATTTCTGGGCACCCCTTATTCTATACATCATGTAGATTGTCTTTTCATCATGTAGATTTACATCATGTAGATTTTCAAAATTTCTTCACTTTTTGAAAGATTTGCCTAAAATATTGGCTTTAGCAGCCCTACTTATTGCTATATTTCTTAAAACTAAAACAAATTTACAGTTTAAGCCAATAATTAAAATAATTCTATTAGCATAATATATATTGCTTTTTCCTTTTGAAGGTAAAGACCCAACAGCACTTTCTTGACAATACTTTTGAGTATTCCTGATTTTATCACTATATTAACAGATTTGCATCATCCTGAGTTTCAGAAATTATAAAATTATTTTAAATAAGTTATGATGATGGGTAACAGATATAGCTCACTTTGAATAATAGGCAGCCATAACAAACGCACCATACTACAAAACACATAAACATTTTTGATGAGGTGATCAATGTGGTAGTGCATGATACTCTCAATTCAAAGAGCATATGAGACAAAGTGATTTCATCAATTTTTGCCATTTCCGGATCTTCTTCAAACCCAGGATCAATTTAGAAAAATACCAGCATATCAACCTAAAGGAGGAAAATAATAATTCACTTTAATTTAAACTTAAAAATTCGTTTTGTACATCAAATTGTAAATTGAAACGTTATGCTTGTCTTATCTTATATAAAGAATTAGCTCAAAGAAGAGAATGGCTGTTTGTTATTAAGACAGGAAACAGAAAACAGCACAATGGAATTTACCAACTATGTTCAACTCCACGTCCAAGACTTCGCACAAGCACGCATATCAAAAACACACCATGACACACAAAAACAACGGATAGACATCATGAAAGAAATAGACGGCACCTCATTCTTCCCATTTTACTCATGACCCAGATACATCAGAAACATGATATACAACAACAACAAGATCACAGACATGGGCACATTTAAATTTACATTATTTGCACTTGGCAACAACATGGCCCCACACACAACACTATCCATACTTGATGCACACTACACAACAGACAAAATAGAAAAAAACGAACATGCCAACTCAAATGGATATGCACCAACGTCCACTCTCACAGGCACATCTGGTACTACTTTGACATCGCAGAGCAAAAACATTGCTACCTCAATGGAAGAAAGAAACAAATCAACAACTAAAGCACAACCCACCAACACAAATGCAACCCCACATCAACACTGAAACATTTTAACCTATTGTCTTGTAAACAATGTTAAACTATATCAGCAAACTCGCACCAGAAACCTATTTAATCCCCCTACTTTTTACCCGCTCTCACACATATATTTAGCAATATATCTCTCCTCCTAGATGTCGCAGCTGAATCTTGGAAATATCATTATTCCCACGCACAACACCCTCTTTCCCCAATTGCGTCACCTGAAAGGTCGAGAATACAAACGAAAATTAAAAATCTTACTCAAAAAAAACCAAAAAACAGAAGAATTCAACAAACTCATAAAAAACTAACCCAAATTGAATTGACAGAAACTGAAAAACACACTCTGGCATACGGCCTAACATTCACCCTATCCAAAAACCACATTCCAAACAAATCCATATACACAGACGCAATAAAAATTTTTACAAACTCACTACTCACACCAACCCATGCACGCCACTTCAACGAACAAGATCTACACGCCTATATTGAAAACGTCAAAAACAACACTGAAGAAATACTAGAAATTCCCAAGCAATCACAATCTCACCCTAGAAGAAAAACAAAGCATACATGACCTATCACTTCACACCGAAATTATAATAAAACTGTGCGACAAAAGTGGGGGCGTTGCTATCCTTGACAAAAGCGATTATCGCAGAAAAACACTTTAACTCCTCAACGATCATGAGACATACACACCCACTGATAACAACCCAACCACACAAGTCGCCAAAGACACCACATCTCTCCTCTTAGCACTCTACCATAACCAACAAATAACACATACACAGACGAAAATGATGCTACCACAACAGCCTCATTTTATGGAATACCTAAGACAAACAAACAAAATGCCCTCTAAGACCAATTGTATCAGGCTGCGATTATCCCACAGACAACATCTCAAAATTTCTCACAGACATCCTACAACCGCTAGCAACCAACCTACCATCAGCAATCAAAGACACCAAAGACTTTCTCACAAAACAAGAGGGCATAGAAGCATGCACACATTTCATATCCAAATGGCAACACTTACTACCTGACAATGCCCCATCCGCACCCACTATACACGCCAGGCCCTGAAATAATTTTTCCATATCTACCGGACATTTTACTGATCATCAACCTATTTTCTATTTTCTCAGTGAAATTTGACCAGAAAATATATCAGGTAGGGCATCTTCTCTGCCTGACAAATAGCATTTCCTGTCGCATATTGTCCGGTGTCTGGCAGTTATTTCAGGGCTTGCACGCCCTCCTCGACCACATATTACAACACAGCACATTTCAATTCGACCAAACATTCTACCACCAAATCGCAGGCACATCTATGGGCACCAGAGTTGCACCACCCTACGCCAACTTATTCATGGGCTTAATGGAAACAAACATCTTAGGCGCAGAACAACGTATCACCTTCTGGAAAAGATTCATAGACGATATATATTTCATCTTTATTGGCAACGAAGAGCAACTCAATGCACTAACACAACACATGGACAACATACACCTTTCCATTAAATTCACCTTTGAATACTCACAAACAGAAATAAACTTTTTAGACGTCACACTATACCGCAAGAACAACAAACTCAACTCACGCCTCTACAAAAAACCCACAGATACTTCCTGCCTACTACACTTTAAATCATCCCACCCATTCATCTGCAAAACTGGAATAATAAAATCGCAAATCAAACGATACATATCACTCACATCAGAAACACATCACCTACAAAACGAAATAAACAATCTCAAAAAAATCCTGCTAGCCAGACAGTACCCACTTACAATCATTCAACAAGACATCCGCACCGCCATAGACGCCCACACTAACCCAACACCACACAAAAAAGAGAAACAAGAACGCAAAATCATCATACTTCCGTACAGCAACGCATCCAAAGCATTAGCACACGCCACAAGACAAGCCTGCCCAAAACCAACATCAGAACACAACATCCTTCCACCCATGATAGCATAAACAAATCAATTAAAGACGCCCTAGTTCACTCCAAATTTACACCATAAAAAAACTAAATTACCAACTATTTTTCAAATGTTAAGTGTAAATCTTTATAAATGAGCTATGTTAAATTAATACTCGAAAATCTCATACCCCCTCCCACCTCCCCCCGCCCTCTGCACTCCTAAAACGATGATTCGGAAAATGCAAATACAACTAAAAAATACATAGTGGCCACTGTCTCTTGACTTGAAAACCAGTG
>JANSTP010319027.1:0-16660 GCA_025330745.1 Cladonema radiatum | reverse complement strand
ATTATTTTACAGAACAGCATTTTCAATATTAATAATTGTATTTTTTAATATTTCGAGCCAAAATTTTTAGGAAAAAAATTTACCATTTAAATGATTATCCAAAAACAAATTATAAGGAATGTTAAAATTTTTTTTGAAAAAAAATTTATATTAATGCTTTACAGTATCCTTAAGTACATTTCTTCAGTTCAATTCTTCAATTTCTACATTCATTAAAGACATCACATAACGTGTACAGAGAGGGGAGAAATATAAATGGCAACACTCTTTTAAAGTGGCAATGTCAGATAACCACCTTCGGCATAATTTTCTCATAACATGTTTATATTTTTCTTTTGTCTCGCTGATTTTTCTGCTGCACAAAATTCTACTCATATGCTCATCTGACATTGCTGCTTTAAGTTGCTTTTTATTCAATATGCGAGTACAAATTTCTAAAGAAGGAATATAATGCAATTGCCACTATGAATAATAAGTCTACTCTTATTTTTCAGTAATTTTTTGTCAACATTCAACTTTCCACTTTTTCAAATGTGAGTGATATTTTTTCCTTCTTGCTTGCATCTGTGTGTGGAGGGGATAGGTGGAGTGGCATGTATGTAAGAATTCTGAAACATCGATAAATAGTCCTTGTGATAAGTGGTGTATGGGAATCAACAAAACAACTACCATAATGCCTCAAATAAGCACCCACCCTGTAATTGAAATTATAGAGTAAGGGCCCCCCCTCGAATAAGTCCCCACCCAAAAGCCTCAAATTTGCATTATATACCAATGGAAAGGAAATCCATTGGGGTGTCAGAAAAACCATGTTAGCATTTTTCTAAGTGTCTTTTCTGAGAGTTATGGCATTGCAAAGGCATTGTGGTTTAGCCAATAGTTGATGTCTTGTGTTTTGATAAACATAAAGTTGGGAAAAAGTGGATAATTTTGCTATGATTCTCCATTATAATAGTTTCTTTTTTCGAATATTTTAGTAGCTTACCAGGAAATAGTGAGCCATGACAGACAAAATTAAGTTAGAATATGTATTAGAATATTAGATTATAATCCAGTTATTCTTAAATTTTCTGAATTTCCTGATCGGGCCATAAAAAGAATTGCAACTTGTTTCTACAGCTCTGAGAAAGGATTATGCCTCATCGGTAGAAAAAAAGTTGAGAAAAGTGACTACATTTTTGCAAATCAACTAATTTCTTTTGCCGACAAAAATTTTTTGCCGACCTTTTTTTATTCGGCGAACTCTTTTTAGTGATAAGTTTTTTGCCATTCACCAATTTTCTATGATATTTTTTGTCTGTTGCTTCCATTTCTTTCCTTTTTTTGAAATTTGAATGAGGAAGAGGCAAAAAATTACTAGAATTTTGTGCAAGAAACCACTTTTTTCTTTAAATAAAATTTTTACCGACTGTTCTTTTAGCCAACTTTTTTTCTACCAATGTACTCTTTATGGTTTGTTGATTGATCCAGAGTTGTGCTTACACATAGTGCCATGTGGCAACATAGATTTTCCTAAGATTGTTTTTCCTTCAGCATTGATGAAATATTTCAAACTCAAATAATTATTTTTGTAAATACTCAATAAGAGACAGAAAAATTGATATTTGAAAAATACTTATATTTGAAAATAAGTTAAAAACAAGAAGAAAAAATGTTTTTTCTTTCTGAATTTGCACTTTCTCAGTACGCAAGAAATACATGCGTACACTACATGACTTCACCAGCTTTTTTTGAGTTTGGAGTGGCAACTTTCACTGTCGCTAAAATTTGCAGCAGTCACTGTAGAAGCAGGCTAGTGGAAGCTAGCAATTTTTTTATTTTATGACTTCTGCAGCTATCTTCAGAAGGTTTAGTTACTGTTTTTCAGGTTATTAAAGGTACTTCAGCACCCTCAGAAAAATAATTTGGCCAAATTTTGAAAATGAATAATTTCTAGCTCAGTCGTTTGATAATAATGAGTTATTCCATCTCTGAAATTTTTATTGAAATTGTATGTGTAGTTTTTAAGATATCGGCATTTGAAATCTGGGAAAGTTTATTGTTTTTAATGGCCGCCATATTGAAAATTGTTATTCTTTTACTTTTTTAATATCAGACACACATGTACACATATGTTTCAATGATCTGAAAACAATTTATTTTTTGACATGGTTTTTATGTGACACGCCATCTTATTGAGAATGATATAACTACATTGGGTATAACATCACTAAAAAATGTTTGATTTGACAGATGTTTTTTATTATACAGAAACCATCCAAAAACTAAGATAGGATGAAGAGAAAAACAAACGCCTGATTTTAAACAAAATTGTAGCACAAAATGCAAAAATATAGGGGCTTGTAACTCAAGAACTACACATTGAATTTTTTCCAAATTTTCGATCATGAAAAAACTCATGATTATCTAGAGATTGAGCTAGAAATTATGCAGTTTCAAAATTTGACCAAATTATTTTTCTGAAGGTGCTTACGTACCTTTAAGAGGTATGTTACCTATGTTTAATTTTTCAAAAATTAGTTTAGGATCCCCTCAAAAGGTGAAAAAAAATATATAGAACTTGCAACATTTGCTTAAGTGTTAGTAAGAAAGCTATTTTCTTCCATCTGATTTTCGCCTGTAGGAGCTAGTTTCTGTTTATCAAACAGGACAACAAGATTTAAGGGCAATATGGGAAACAAAACATAAGAGCAACAAAATTTCCACTTCCTGCACTGAAATCATGTCCTCTGAGAAAAAGGATTCCTGGAACATGAACAGTTTGCGAAACAAATTTTCAAAAAATATTTACAAGACCTGCTGCAGAAACAATTTACAAAACATATTTGTGAGACATAAATATTTACCCAAAATTTATGAGATAGATTTATTAAAATTAATTGATTTGCGCTCTGCTATCAAAGAAAAATAATATATTGAATACATTTGTTACACAAAAGGTTAACTGAGAAAAAAGCTTTCCTGCAGTCAGGAGTATAATCCCTGTAGAGCCATTTTATTTAATTGAACTTTACTTGGTCAATCCAATATCAGACAAAAACAGTAAAACATAACCTTAGCTGTTCTTTTGTATCTTGGTCTTCAGCATGCATAATTTGGAGTCAGGTATTTGTTGGCGATATTGAAAAATCTGTCGGTTCAAGACTAGATATGATGGATCACATAGTATAGCCTAGAATCTAATGAGCTTTTATCCATTGTAATTCATTCTAACATACCTGCTTTTTTGTCAGCAATTTCTCTGTTTTATACCCCTCTAGATGTTTTTGAATATGTCTATCATTTTTTATAAAAAATATCCCTGAATTTTATTGAAACAATTCATATTGAGTCTGAGTATAAAATCCTTTCTCTGACACAAAAAATTAACTAAATGTTGCAAATCTTGAAAATATTACCCTCAAAGGAGTTCGTGTAAACGGAGAGTTACTGACTGTGAGGAGTTACTGTTTTTGCGTCATAATTGGAGAGTTAATAGTAACTCTCCAGTCAGCAGACAGAAGAGAGTAAGCTGTTAATTTTTATTATGCGGCAAAAAGTATAATATATTTTTTTACAACTAATGACCCATTTCTAGGATAACAAAAAAAAAAAGGAAAATTACTTTTGTTTCTATTTCTATTCTTGCTTTCAATATAAATTTTTAATTACTAATTTCTTTGTTTCTATTTTGATTGAGTTTCGAAAGTCCCGTCTCCTGGATAGGACAGCTTAATTTGACACCCTCTCTAAGTTCAATAAAACTTAGTGTTGACTTTACAAAAAACACTAACTCACCAATTATGACGTCATGAAAACACTAACTCTCCAAAAACCATAACTCTCTATTTAGCCAGCCTCCCCTCAGAGTGTCTTACCAGTGCAAATTCCTTAACAAGCAAGACTGCTATTTAAATGGAGTGTCATACTTAAAAACAACTTCAAGGTGAGCTGGTCTGGAATAAAGATATTTAACATTCCAGACTGGTACATTTTTTCTATACACTTGATGATGTCACAAATTTTTCAACTTTTCAGGGAAATTCCCCAAGTGACAAACCTTTGAACTCAAATATTTTGAGAACGAAAAGTCGCATTGAGATGAAATAAAAAGTGATGTTCATAATTTTTTCTCCTCTTTCATGTCAAACAAACTTATATTTTCACCTTGGAATTCCTTTAAGCTCAAATTAAAGAGTTCAGTTTAATATAAAAAAAATTGTTTTACAGAATTGAATAATCTTTTTTCTTTCAAGAGATAATTATGTGCACATGCAATACAAAATCTGCAATATGTGAGCATGGACAATTTTTTATGAAACAAAATTTTTAGGGAATCTTTGTTATCAAACACTCTTTCAGAAAATCAATCACTAAATTTTAGAATTCAAAAGAATTTCTTGTTCAAGCCCCTATTAATTTTTCCCTGACTGAGCAAAAATGGGGATGCAAAAATATCTGAGTAATAATTTTTTTGTTTTTGGAAAACTATGATGATCCTAATTTCAAAAATATTTGCCCCAACCCATGAGAGAACATGGTTTTTGAGATTTGATGAGCAGGTACAAATTTAAAAAGTCCTGGAACTAGTTACCCAGGTATATTTTCCCAAAAAATTTAATAGGTCTCGAAAGAGTTTTTGTCTAAAATTTGATGAAATTGTCTGTTATAGTTTTCCAGATATCAAATTTTGCAATTTGTTAAAATATTGGATTTATTTTGTGTCATCACAACTAAGCATAGTTTCCATTATTATTGAAACCTTTAGCTGTAAATATCTCAAGAACAAGAAAATCTTTTTTACTTCTGTGAAAAGATTCTTTAAACATATCAAGGAATCTTCTTATTGACCTGAGCTTTAAAAAATTGAATTTTAAGTATGACACTCCCTTTAATGCACAGGAATGACTTCAAAAAGGGCCTGAAATTAGTTACCCAGGTACATTTCCCAAAAAAGACAATTAAATCTTTTCCAGTAAGTGCCAAGGGTGTTTTCCTGAAAATTTTATGAAATGATCTGTTGTAGATATTCAAATTTGTAATTTCCCAGAATATTGAATTCATTCCCAAAAACTCTAAATATCTCATGAAGGAAAAAATATTTCTTAATTGTGTAAAAAGATTTTTTAAACATGCAAGGGGCTCTTCCAATTGACCTGAACTTAAAAAAATGAACTTAAGTATGATACTTCCTTTAAATTGTTCAATTTTTGCTGACATGACATTCTTAAATAGTGGAGTAAATACAGGCATTTAGCTTTTAAATCCAAGAATACCTTGTAAAGGAAACATTATAATGATAAAAAACAAACAAGCATTCTAAGAAACATCTTGCTGTGTGGACATTTTATTTTCACCAATGCAATTGCATGAAATGAGACTTAAAGTGCAAGCGTACTTTCTTGTAGACTTACAGTTATTTCCTTTGACAAGCCTGCAAAGTGAAGTTATTAAAAGCGTTGTTTATCAATGCTTGGGCTGAAGGGGAGCAAACCAAGATTTTATTTACCCAAAGCTCTTTTGGGATAATAGCATTGGAAGACAACCACTATCAAAATATGTTGGTAGTCCCACAGGGATGAACATAGACTAAAGATTCAAAAGATATTATTTTCTTATTTGCAGGCATGGAAAATTGGTAAGTTTGCAAAAACTAAGTGTTGTTACTGTCATTTCATAGCTGCGGTAACAACGGAAACATTTTAGATTTTTATTAATGAAAAATATTAAAGAATTTGTTTTGTTCTTATTTTCAAGTAGATTTGATGCTACAAACATAGTTTCTTACAGTTTTTGTTTCAAAAATATGACTATATTTTTATATTCTTATTCTAATTATTTTAATCACTAATGTTGCTCTGAAAATTTGAAAGTTTTAATTTTATTTCAAGGCTTTCCATCTATGCAATCTATTTTCAAAATTACCACATACGAAACAGGGGCAGATACTAAGACATGTCATGTTTTTTTTTCAAAATCTTTAACAAATACTTGAAATTACAGCAGATAATCAATGTTTTTCAGAGCCATGTGCTCAATAGTCTGATGTACAACCCGAATAAATCCTTATGTCCGACACTGAATAAACTAGTTTGAAAATATCAAAAAATAAGATGTTCTAGAAAAACAAACTATCAAACAGATATTTTTGCATACCCAGATATTGCCGTGTCAGCAAAGAACTGAAAAGGGATGGTCTGGGAAATGAGTTCAAATTCTGAAATAAATTTACTCATTTCCTTGAAATGCATTTGAAAAAGAAGATTGCCTGAAAATTTAGTTTTATAAAAAATTGCTGATGCTTAGATGATGTAGATTTTGTATGCTATCACTTTTTACTTCATCTTAAAGACTTCACAAGTGGGCATACCCAAAAATCTTTAAAAATAAATGTCTCTTGAGGAGGAGACGTTTTTTTTTTCAGTAGATTGTTTTACATTATAATGACTCTTTGATTCGAGCTTAAATTGTTTTTAAGTATGAAACTCAACTTAAGTATGAAACTATTTATTTGAGATTTTAAAGAAGATGTTAGCAAAAATCAAAATCAAAGCTATGACAGCATTTAATAGTTGTGGTGAGCAGATTAAAGCTCAAAGTGTTTCTTGTTACTTGACCTTGTTCCATTGTTAGAAAGTTGCTAAAAATATTATAACTTTTGATCAAAATTGTGAAATCTAAAAACTGTAGTGCCAAACAAAATGGTATGGCTACAAATTATTTTGTAAGTCTTTGAAATTAAGAATCCCCTGATTTTTGATAGCAATGTTCATTTTAATTCTTGGAATAAAGCTGTCAATGCATGACCAAGTATTTTGACATAATTTCCCTGTATAATCTGTTGTAGGGATTTAGTTAATTCAATCATTTTCACAAATACTATGCCTTCATTGTTTAATAACAAGCTAAGTGCTTTTTTTCCCAATTATAAACTAACTGCCTGGCATCGGACAATCAAAAGCAGAAAAAGCAGCATGACAGGTAGACGAGACACTCTACCTTATTATCTTTACCTAAAATATCACTCTACCTAATATCACTCTACTCTACCTAATATCACTCTACTCTCTAGACACTCTACCTAAATATCTTTTATAAGAAAACATGTAAATTAAATATTATTATTAGGCCACGTGTAGTTGAAAGTTCGTTCATAGTCACTCAAGCTACGAAAAAGAAGATGGGGAATGTGGTGATTATTTGATTACTCTAAATACTACTTTATCAAAAACCTTAGCTTCTTTCTATTCATATAATATATAAAGCGTTCATGTACAATAATATAAAAACATCCTTGGCATTGGGGGACATATTATATCGTGAACCCCAAACACTAAACCCAAGCTTTACACGTGAAGGTGAATCTCAAACGCTTAAAGCGCCAATGTCAACAGTGCCGCAAATGAGTTAACAGAGTTAACTGCTTGTTGAGTTTTCTTCTAAAAAGTTAATATAACATTACATTTTATTAACTTTTCGAGCTCGCTTGACATTGGCGCTTTAAACTTTTGTGCCGAAAACACTCTTGATGTCAAAATTCATCCCAATGGGCATTGTGAACTCGATCAAGAGAGGCCTTATATGATACAAATAAAAAAATTGAATGTTTACTAACCTTGAATCACTATATCTAAGGTGTTACAAATCTTGATTACGAGCAATTTTCCCTCTTCCGAATCATGAAAATAAATATCACGTCCACCTGTAGTAATGATGTATATCGCAAATTGGGAGCTTCGGCTGTCCTCTCTTTTGAGGGGTGTCTGGTAGCACTGGTTCATAGCTTACATTCAGGTCACTTCCAATTAGTTCGGTATGCATAGAATAATGACAGAGCTAATGGTATAGCTTTTAAGATATATCTTGGACGTTAGCATGTGGCGAGGAAGTTGGCTATATTGGCTATAATACGCATTTTAGCATGAAATTGGCGGTTTCTTTTTGCTTTTAGCAGAAATTTTTTTTCTCGCACAAGACTTTGGAATAGAAACAATCAGAAAGAAAAATTTATATTATGTGAATGCAGAGCTTTAATAGAAAATGTTTTTTAAAGTGAAAAGCAAAATGATTTTAAACGAGCACCATATATTATCAACATTTTTCCATTATGCACAAAAACATTTTTGTAAGTAGTTTTAAAAATAAGAACATTAAAAATCACTTCGGGAAAAATAAATATAGTTTCTTTAATAATCAATTTCAATGCAGTAAAATGAAATTTATTAATACAATGCGTGCGGGTGACTATGAACGAACTTTCAACTACTTGTGGCCAAGAAATCTCTACTAGCAGTTTAATCAAATACTGAATTGCAAGAAAAAATAGTTACTATAGTTTTCAGCTCTCAAAAAATCAAAACAGGAATTCTAGCAAGCTTTATCATGACAGAAAAGTTTTGTTTAAGGTTTTTCACCTCTTGAAAAACCAAAACAAGAAATTCTAACAAGATATGTCATAACAGAAAAGTTTTTCAGCCCTGGAAAACCATTTAGGGATTTCTAACAAACTTTATAACTACAGGAAGCTGTCTAATAAACGAAGAGTGAATGTGCTACTCTTTCCATTTGATTAAACATCCTTTTGGAAGAGAAAATTTTATTTTAAAAAATAAATATTATTTTTTTCATAACACTGAAGTATACTTATTTATTGTTATTCTGAAAATGATTTTGTGATATGTGAAATGTTTTTAAAGAAGTATTTCTTCATTCTTGATTCATTACAACTAAAAGAATTTATATTTACAAACTAAATACTTTGAATGAAAGATATTAAAGATAACGTATAGTACTATGTAAACATTTTTGAAATAATGCTCATCTGTCGTACAAAGAAGAAAATTAAGGATAGTGTTTTGATGTAAAATCAATTTTTTTATATAATTATGTTTTCTCAATGTCCTAGTATACATAGTTTCGAGCTGGAAAAATTATCCTCTTGAAATTTTTTAAAAAGAATTAATAGCTTTAGAGATATTTAGGTCTGTAGGTTTATTTGTGTGATGTAACACTCCAGACATAGATGTATAAAAAATTACAGATTTTCTTTTTCATTTACAGTTATTTTATTTCATGAATAATAAACCATTGTAAAAAATATGTATCACCAAGGCGACAGACATGTGAAAAATTAAATCTATTTACTTAAGACACTTTTTCTCAATGAGAGTTAATCTCAGAGGAAAATCGAGAGAAAGTCTTTAAAACACTGTAACTTTTTTCTGATATTTTTCATATAAAAATGTTAATAGTTCCCCATCAAAACCATAATTTAAGTTTGTATAAATTAATTTCTAACCAATGATAATCTGTGTTTTATCTTAAAATTCATATCATGTGGTTTTGATTGAAAAATAAGTTAATTAAGGGGATTTATTAGGCAAAACGTGATACTAAGGAATATTAATTTTTGTTCCAAAAGTTAATTTTCAAAACAAATGACCTATATGGCTATAAAAAGTACTTTAAAAACATTTTGAAACATATTAGCAAGAAATTCCGAAAGTAATGACTTTGATTCTTTTTGAGAAAAAATGTCAGTTTCAAAATGACCGTAATAAAACTTTTGTACACAGATTCCAATGGGAGCTACCTGACCTTGTTTTGTCCTTGATTTTTTGTAGGCCTAAGTTCCTGAAAATGACCAGAGTACTAAGGGTTAACAAACACATTGAATTAATATAGTTTGTGTTTTATTTATTTTTTTCTGCAATTTCTATAACAGAAATTATAGAAGCTAGCTGCAAGGAACGTTGCAAATTGCTGAAGAATCGTATTATCATATTGGCCTGCTAAATCAGTCTTAGATCAAGCACAATCCTATACGTATATCAATACTCTAAAAGCTCTAGACAGAGTTTTGATCATTGCTCTTGTTATCAAGTTTTTTTTATATAAAAGTTACTGCATTTATAGAACCAAAGATTGTTACCATGTTAACAGGATTACATTTTTGGTGTTATCTGATTCTTTTCCGAGTTTTGAGACAATGACAATCTTTTATTTGACTCTATTTTCCAAATAAGGCATGCTCACTTCAATAAAAAGAACGTCACTCTATGCAAATTGTACATAGATTAAAGCCAAAAAGGTACTAACTAATTGGTAGATTCCATAGTCACTTACACATTGTATTGAAGACAAAAAAAATGTAACAGAGACTCCAAGGCCTATTTTAATCAAGTTCGCTATGTCCATTGGTATAAACGTCCAAATAAAGAGATTTTAGAACAAGAAGTTGACTTAAGATGGACCTTGGAAGCTTGCTTTTATTTTGTGTTCACAATTTTTTATGTCTTTCTATGCTATCATTTTCACATTATGTTTTTTTTCTTTACGAAAGAAATTATCAAACTTTATAAACTTGAGAGAAATGTGCATACATATTTGCACTGTTTTAAGTTAATATAGTTAAAGACATAACCCTGCTATTTGGTACTAATAGTTTCAGGCATCTCACAATCATCAGCCATATGTTACAGTTAAAACTAAAAAATATAAAAAGCATTACAATGGTATCGTTACAAACAATGTTATTTATCCTGATTAAAGTTTGTGATTATACAACATAAATATGTTAAGTATGTTTTCCTTGGGGTACGTCAAAATTTCAAATATTTCATTAATGCATAGACAGCATGACCTGCTGTTTTGTAAATAAGGTTTGCAATTGCCAATAATTGACTATGTGACTTGTTGTGTAGTTTCTGTTTTTCAGTCGCCAGTAAAAGTTGTGTTATCTTTCACCACATTAACTTATACTTATGCTTTGTTCTATTATATATAGCAGTCATAAGTCATATAGCATAGTGAAGATAGTTGCACAGTTATCTGATTAAATGAATAAATTTAAGAAAAGAACCACTTAGCTATACTTCTGGTTCTAACAGTTCTAACTTTAAAAATGTTCCTGGAGCACTGGAAAACCATGTTTCTGAGATTTCATAAGTAGAAACATACATGTAAGGAGTTTGTAATTATTGATTCTTGTTAACATATTCATGATATCAACCATGGCTTATTCATAATTTTTTTAACTGAAGATGTCTTGCGCATTAAAAAATACTTCCGAATTCAGCACGAAGATTCTTCAATAATAAGCTTGACTTGATTTTGAAAAACTTTAAGATTTTAAGTATGACATAATTGCTACAAAAATCTACGTAATCATTACACACAAAAAATTCACATTAAAATTGACAACTTACTTTTGTTTTTATACCATCAATAAAAGCCAGTTGCTTTTGTAAGTCTAATTGATTATTCTCTCTCAAATCTTTTATTGCTTTGTCCATTTCTTTTTTATGCTTTGAAATTAGCTCCTTTGATTGCGCAGCAAGTTGTTCATTGAGATGTTCATTGTGTGCAACAGCTTGTCTTTTAAGTTGCGCTAAAATTTCTTTTTCATATTCTTCTTCAAGTTGCTTAACCTGTAACACAATGTAGTACTTTTAAGTGAAAACTGTTTCATGAAGATGAAGACCTAATTCTCACCCAAAGGCAAACAGATTTAAATAATTGTAAAATTTACAAGTGACCTAGCCATAAGATAAGTTCAAACAAGACAATGCACAGATCAATCAATACATAATATAAATAACCATACTTGATGATGATATTTATTTTCTTGCTCAAATAGAACTTTGTCAATTCGGTTTCTCATATTTTCATCTGTTTCTTGCTGCAAAGTAAGCTTCTGTTCTTCCAACATTTCATTTAACTTTGAAGTGCTCACACTATCCAAACTCACAAATTCTGCATGTAAGAGTTCCACCTTTTTCAAAATAAAAGCTAACAGTGCATCTTCAGGTGGAATTGAAGAAATATTTATCTCACTCTTAAATTTGTCAATAAGAGAAACTAAGTCAGGATAGACATTTTTTAAACTGTTCTGCAAGTTTTCGGGTGCTTTTTCAATCTCTGCATGTAACTTAAAAGCAAATTCTAAATTGTTTTTTGCGTTGTCGAATTCCTCTGTGATAGACTGCATATCCTGTTTACACTTTTCAACAACGTTATCTGCTTTATTTGCTAGTTCACTTGCACCAAACGATTTTACTTTATTAATAAGTTCATCTAAATTTTCTATATCATTTTTAATAATGCTTCCTTTCTTTACAGATTCATCAATTAAGGTTTGTGAACCATATTCTGCTTCACTTGCTAGTTTCCATTCTTCGTTCTGGGTTGACACAGCAGCCTTGGTGTAACTCTCCATGTATTCAACTAAAGAAGATGCAGCTTTTTTCTTTGTTTCCAAGTAGTCGTTTACACGCTCTTCCACCTCTCCAAGAGTTGCTTCCAAAAGAACTTCTAGTGATGTACAGTCAACAATTTCAGCTAGATTTGCAATTTCTTTTGATGTTAAAGGGTCATAATCTTCAGATTTGGCTTTGAAGTTACTTGATTGTACAGGTACTTTTTTTTCAATACTGACTTCAGGTGAAACCAAGTCAACGATTTCAGTATCATTCCCCTCAAATAGCTGATTATTTGATTCACTTCCAGAAACTTCACCAACCCCAGATTGAATATCTGTGTTTTCTTTCTCAACATCATATTCTGATAGTGAACCTATAATAAATTTTCTGTCATTTTAAATTAAATCAATAAAACCATAATCTAAAGATTCTTTTACTTTTAAATATGGAGTATTCCAAAAGTTTATCTTTTTGAGATGCTCTTCAGAATTTTCTTGAGTATATGTCTTATAAATAAACTTTAAAGATAAGCTATAGAGATACAGAAAATACTAAAAACATTCTGGTACATTTTAAATATAAAAAGTGCACACAGCGCAGCAAAATTTCTGTGTCCTGCGCTAAAGTCAACGCTTGCATATAAAATTTAATACAAAAAAATTTTGGAAGCAAGTTTACTATACAATGAATCAAACATAAGTGTCAACCAAAGGGAAAAGGGACCACTTTAACATTTTTATGTGTATAAAAAGAAACCTACTAAACCAACCACCTCTATAAGAATACCATTTGTCTATAAGGACCACTAGTTCTTGGTCCCAAAATGGCAATTGCTATTATTTTTAACCTGCACAAGAAGGCCCCTTGTCTAAGAAGACGAACTTTTATGGTCCCTAGAGCAGTCATCTTATGCAGGTTTCACTGTATTTGCTTGATTTTTAATTATACATCGTATATTTAAGCATACATATCAACCAAACGTGTAAATATTTTCTTACATGTAGTAAAATTATATGCATATGATGGAATTACATGTTTTCTTCTTCATGGAATATACACATACATCAATCATATGAATACATTTTACCCTACTTGGCCTGGGGGGCTACAGATTTTCTCGAAAGAATTTAGATTTTTTCCTACATAATTTCTTTCAATGAAACTACATCAAATTTATTAACACACATATTGGTGCAGTTTTTTTTTCACATGATCACGCCAATTTACTCCTAGCAACTAACTGTGTTTTTCCTAGCAACCGTAACGTTTTTTCATTAAGTTGAGGTAAATTTGGCCATTCAGAGAGCTTTGACTATCAAATATCATGGTTTTTGATTGCACTTCTTCTTTGTAAAGTATTTTAGTTCCTATAACACCAAAATTAAAAAAAAATCTATATGATATCCCTAAAATTACTAAAAAACCAGGGGAAAGGAAAAAACCACAAATTTCTGCTGTCATCAAAAAAATGCAGCAAGTGAGCATAAAATAGTATTTTTTGCCAGAAAATGATAGATTTGTATCAAGACATACAGAAATAATCAAAACTGTATTTGATGAAAACTGTATTTTCATGTTTTTTGGGGGCAAAATATACTCATATAAATGACGTCATTATGGACATGGTCAACAACTTTTTTGACATTTTTTTCCGATACAAATTTTACTTTTAGCTTGACTAATATGAATATAAAGCACCAATACTTCCTGTGGTCTTTAAGTATACTTTTTTATAAAAAATTATCGAAAAATTAGCAAAATTTTGAGGGTAACTATACAAAAATGATGACGCCATCACTTTTTCGGACTCCATGGCAAACTAAATTTTTTCAAAATTTTGATAAAGAACTGAATCGTTATCCTACAAAGCTTCATTGAAAAAGGTACTGTGGTTGAGGAGTTTGCTACAGGGGGCTGAATCAGTCCCCCCCAAAGCACGTGAGTGACAAAAAAGCCCAGGCTAAATAGAGTTAAGATAGCGTATAATTTAAGTCTGTTGACGGGAGTGATAAATTTGATGTGGTTATATTACTAGTTGTACTATTGAAATTCGCTGTTTCTGACTTAACGTGCTAAGGTATAGCTATAAGATATCGATGAACATTTAGAAGCAGCACAAAGCACATTCTAGAAATGCATTTAAACGTTCAAGTGGGAAATATATTTGAAATGAATTAACTTATGCTTGCATTTAGTCTTGAAATGTTTGCAACATTCTGATGATTTCATATATTTTGAAAAAAAATTATGATAACAAAGTAAGTTCAATTCTTCAAACCACTTACATTGTTGATTTTTCGATTTGAATGTAAAAACTTATGTGTTAGTGTAGAGCTGGTAAAACAATCCCCAGACAGCACAAGAGCGAACAAAAATATGGAAAAAGCTAAGAATATACGGAAGCCAATAGGTACAATGATTTTCAGTTAATAAGTGTTCTGTTGCAATTTATTCCATTATGTTGCAAGTTACTGTCTTGTGCTGGAAGTTAATATGTTTCTATTTTACTTTATGCGCTACAATTACTTGCTCCATACTCTCTTGATACAGGCCTGGCCATGAATGGCGTGCGATCGCACTCGAATGTGCCCGCACACACGCAGCTACAATTAGATGTGTGGAAAATCGCACAAATACGAAGTTAGTTATATTACACAAATCACGGTTGTTTACTTAAATTATAACACAGATTAAAGAATGAATAAAGAGTTCCAAGAAATATTTGTAGAACACATTTAATTAAAAGAAAAATAAAAAAGAATGTTTTCTTTTGTTAGACATTTAGAAAAAAATTATGAAATTATTCAAAACCGAAGCGAAATGACAAGAAATAAATGGTGTTAAATTCATTTCAGTTTTTGAGCATAATAATGAAGCAAACAGAAGAGAAATAAACATTGATAACCCAGCCTTTTCAGTTTTTAAGCTTATTAACGAAGCAAGAAGGCAAGAAATAAACGTTGATAACCCAGCTGTTTTGGTCTTAAGCTTATTAGCGAAGCAAGAAGACAAGAAATAAATGTTAATAGCCCTGCCGTTTTGGTTTTTAACCTTTTAGCGAAGCAAGAAGACAAGAAATAAATGTTGATAACCAAGCCGTTTCAGTTTTTAAGCTCATGTACAAAGCAAACAGACAAGAAATAAATGTTGTTAACCCAGCCGTGTTGGTTTTTAAGCTCATAAACGAAGCAAACAGACAAATAATAGACATTAATAAACCAGCCGTTTCAGTATTTAAGCTCATAAACAAAGCAAACAGAAAATATTTTTCATTTGAGAAAGTTTAAGTCTGAAAAATTACCTTTATTTCACAACTTATTAATCTGCTTAGTCAAACTGTGCGCTGCTTTATTTACTTTGTTGTTTATCTCCAACAGCAAGGTTTATATAAAAACTTTTATCACACTTATTTCTTGTTTCTCTGCTTCGTATTTGCTTTGAAAACTCAAATGGGCAAAGTTATCAAAACTTTTATAACACTTATTTCTTGTTTCTCTGCTTCGTATTTGGCTTGAAAACTCAAAACGGCAAAGTTATCAAAATTTTTATAATGTTATTTCTTATTTATCTGCTTCGTATTTGGCTTGAAAACTCAAAACGGCAAAGTTATCAAAACTTTTATAATGTTATTTCTTATTTATCGGCTTCGTATTTGGCCTGAAAACTCGTAACGGCAAGGTTATCACAACTTTTATAGAGTTTATTTCTTGTTTCTCTGCTTCATATTTGACTTGAAACTCTAAACGGCCGCGTTATCAAAACTTTTATAACGCTTATTTCTTCTTTCTCTGCTTCGTATTTGTTTGAAAATTCTTATAACAACTTATATTTCTCATTTTTCACATTTATTTGCGTCGTTGATATCTTGAAAATTCCATAATGTTGTCACTGATAAACAAAGAGAAACTTGCTTTACATACATGAAAAAAAAAATCACACTTGTGAAACATTTATTCACTATCGTACATTTTATTTTTTTCATCAGATCGAATTCTTACAAACATTCTTTTTCACATTGCATTTCGGGTTTTTCAAAACAGGGCTTTCCCATCATGATTTTTATTCATTTTATTTATTTTATTTATAGGTTTTTTAATGAAGGGTTTTCCTTTTCATTTTTATTGATTTTTTTAATAATGCTTTATTAAACTTTTAACCTTTCTTGTAAAAAATAGAACGTTTGTTTGCTATCTTTTTAAACCTTGTGCATAATACAAAAAATTTTCTGTGATATGTTATTTATCATAGTGATGAGAAATTTATTTTTTCAAAAAAATCAGTTTCTTACAGGTTATCAAATCAATCGATTCCTACAACTGCCACAAACTCGGGGAAAAGACATAAATATTTTAAAATAATCCAAACAGCTTTGATGTTGCAATGATGAAGATAATAAGAAAATTGATTGGGAAAAGTTAGAGATTATAATTATTATATACAGTAAGGCCTCTCTTGATCGAGTTCACAATTCCTATCGGTAT
>JANSTP010318916.1:0-16662 GCA_025330745.1 Cladonema radiatum | reverse complement strand
CTTGAAATCATAATTTCTATCAACATTAAATCAAGATTTTTTGTTTTCGCTATTTTACGGTTTAGCGTATCCTTAACAACTAAATACAAAGCTTAATTAAGCAAATGAAAAAGTCATAGCAACATGTGTTCTTAACAGGCGACTTCAATTTAAATCTATTAGATTACGAAAAAAAATAAAAAAGTAAAATATGTCACGAATATGCTTTATGAAAATGGCTTTCATCAGATAATAACTCGTAAAGCAAGGGTAACTCGTAAAACAGCAACTTTGCAATAACAGCAACAGCAATAAACAGCAATAACTTTGCGATTGACATTGAGTTAATTAATGAATCAGTTAAATGATGTTTGTGATCACTACCCAATTATAATGCAAATAAAACTTAATTTTTCTAGCAATGGAAATTATCGAAATAAAGATAAATTTGTTGAAAAAGGGATTTTCAACCAAACCTTTGTAAGAAACTTTCGACATGTCTTGAGAATAATAAACTGTACAAAAAAATAGGATAGACAAACAATGCTTACCAATACTTTTTGAGAAAATTCAAAAATTACAAGACGACTTTTTTCCTGTGAAAAACATCAAAGTACGCGAAAAAGATTTGTTAAGTCCTTGGATTACTTCTGGTATAAAAAAATCTTCGAGAAACAAACAACCACTGTATGAAAAATTTCTCAAACATAAAACAGAAGAATCTTTAAATAACTATAAAGATTACAAAAAGCTTTTTGAATCAATACGGAAGAAAAGGAAAAGTACCTATTATCGTGAACTGATATCAAAATATAAGGATGACTCCAGAAAAACATGAAGCACAAAAAGAAAATAAATTGGTAAAAAGAAAATAAAAAGTAGTAACTTCCCTCAGAAAATTAATCGAGAAGGTCAGCTTTTATGTGATGAAAATGAAATAGCCAATAGCTTTAATGGATTTTTTGTTAACATTGATCCTAAATTAGCAGAAAAAATACCCGAAGCAAATACGAGTGTTTTCGACTATATTAATGTGCATACAAACAGTTTTATAGCCCTAAATCAAGTTACTGAAAAAGAATTTTTCAGTAAAATTAATAAAAGTCCTGGTTATGATGAAGTAACATCAACATTAGTAGGAGGGAGTTATGTCGAATTGATTCGACTATTAACGCATATTTTCAACCTTTCCTTTAAATATGGAGGTTTTCCAGAGCAATTGAAAGTAGCTAAAGTGACACCTATTTATAAATCAGGTGAAAAAACACAACTGACAAACCACAGACCGATATCTGTACTCCCAACTTTTAGTAAAATATTAGAGATGATTATGTATAATAAGCTTTATGCGTATCTCACCAGGGAAAATTTATTATACAAAAAACAGTATGGCTTTCGCACCGGAATGGCAACTGAACATGCATTAATTGAACTTGTAAATGAAATAACAAAAGCATTTGAGGAAAAAGAGTATACATTGGGTGTTTTTATAGATTTCTCAAAGGCAGTTGATATGATCAATAATAAAATATTGTTAGAAAAACTATTTTTTTACGGAATTAATGGCGTTCACAAACAATGGTTCGAAAACTATTTAACGGATCGAAAGCAATACATTTTTTTTTGGTAAAAACAGGACTAATTATCAGACTATAACATGTGGGGTACCTCAAGGGTCTATCTTAGGACCCCTTCTCTTTATCATATATGTAAATGATCTTTACAAAACAAGCCACTTATTAAAATTTATCATGTATGCTGATGATACGAACATTTTCTACTCGAATCAAAATTTAAAAGCACTCTTTGAAGTTGCTAATAAAGAACTAGAGAAAACAAATGAATGGTTTATATGCAATAAACTCTCTCTTAATATTAAAAAAACAAATTTCATACTGTTTTGACCGACATGAAAAAGTGATGACTTGCCACTGAAATTGCCAGCGTTAAAAATAAATAATGAAGATATTTGTCAAGTTAGCAAAACAAGACTTTTAGGAATAACCATTGAAGAATCTTTGAGCTGGGATGATCAAATTCGTACCATTGAAGGGAAATTATCAAAAAACTTAGGTATATTATATAAAACAAGTCAAATCTTAGACACAAAGTCTTTAAGAAGCCTTTATTTTGCTTTTATTAATTCTTATCTCAGCTATGGAAATATCGTGTGGGGAAGCACTAATCAAACAAAGCTTAAGAAAACGAATAGGACTATCAAACAAGCATGCAGAATCATTACTAATCAAGATAGAATGGCCCATGCAGTGTCGGTAATGGTCTCCTTTAAAATATTAGATATTTATAAAACAAATTTATTTAAAGTTGCTCAATTAATGTACGATGTAAAGCCTACATTTGTCACCTACATTTGTTTAGAGCTGGGAATATTTAATTTTTCTTAAAACCGTCTGACCTATGACGTCATTGGCCTTAGCTGGAACCAAAAGTGCCTAAAAGATATAGGATACCAACTAATTCAAGAGCAATAGTAGCAATAGCAACAAAACTCTTGATACCTACTAAACTTTCTGGTTACTTGTATTTTGGCAGGAAAAAAAATTTTGACTAAAAAAGTTTAAAAACATCTATAAAACATTCATAGTTTCATAAGAATGTTGGAAAACTGCATCATTTTCTCAAAATTAACCAAAATTTGAATATCAATATGAACAGGTATTTTGGGTGACTTACAGAATGTCTATTAATAATTTTGATATAAATAGTGTATAAATAGCATATGTATGTAGTTTCAAACAGGAGAAAAATTAAGTCACAGGTCTAATGTTATATATATAATTATTCGATTACAAAGGCAATATCAAAAAATAGAAATCAAAAAACATAGAACTGAATGCAAAATAATACGATCAAAACTCATTATGTCATAAACATATGTATAAACATATGGTTTTACTAACAATTTGACAACATCAACTTTATTCAAGATAGATGGTAAATCGAAAGTGAAATTTAACATAGTATTAGGGTTCGTGTAGTATTAAAAATTAATGGCTTTTTATGTCTAAATAAGTGTTTTTAAACCAAATAAGCTGTTCAAAAAATACGATTAGGATATCGAAAAAGGGTTAGGTCATAATAACAAAGACCAAAAACGTCCCTAAGATATTATTTGACTACTTTTATTTTGATGTTCTCAAATTGTTAGAGAAACACTGTCTAAAAACAGAATATAATCATGAACCAGCAACAGAGTAAACCTAAATAGCGCACAGATTTTACAGTATCTATTGTGAATTGCTATTTGATAAACAGGATTCAAAAAAGCTTTTTTTAATATGAAAAAGCTTTTGAAAACTTTGAGAAGAATAATAATTTTTCAAATTCAATTAGCTCATTACCATTTCCAGAATTGAAGGAAATAATTTGATTGGAATTTCTATATTTATTTATCAAAACAATATAGAAAAATAGAAAATGTTTTCAATTAATTCATTTGCACACAGCAAAAGTCTTTCGATAGCATCCCGACTGTAATTGCAACTTTCGAATAAATATTTTATTTGAATGCTCCGAATTTTTCATAGAAATTATATGGATAATGATCCAAGTAAATTTGCTGAGTTGATGAAAGTCACTGGACACAACACCTTGTTATTCTTAACGTATGAAATAGCCAATTTGATTGAATGTTCTAAACCTATTCATCAAAACAATATGGAAAATGTTCTCAATGGATTCATTCGCATACAATGAAAGTCCTTTGATAGCACTCTACCTTTAATTTAATTGCAACTTTGTAATGAATAATTTATTTGAATGTACCAAATTTATTCTTCGAAATGATATGGACAATGTTCCAAATTAATTCGCTGAGTCGATAAAAGTCTTTTGAAACAACGCGATGTTATTCGTAACTTATTAAACAGCCAGTTTGCTTGAACGTTATATATTTATTCACTTAATCAACATAGATAATGTTCTAATTCATTCATTTGCACACAATGAAAGTCTTTCTATAGCTACCAACCTTTTTGTAACTTTTGAATGAATAATTTATGCGAATGTTCTGAATTTATTTATCGAAACATTACACATGCTCCAAATTAATTAGTAACTCGATAAAAGTCATTCCACACAACACCATGTTATTTGTAACTGTATGAAAGAAACAATTTGCTCAAAGTTCTACGTTATTCATCAAAACAACAAATATAATGTGCTCATTCGTTCGTACACAATCATTCATTTGATAGCACACCGCATTTGTTAATTTGTATTTAAAATTCGGAATTTAATCTTCAAAACGATATTCAATATGTTGAATTTACTAGCAACTAGCTGAGTACATAAAAGTCTTTTGACACAACAAGTCTTTCGTTATACATTCATACGTTAAATAGAACATGGACATAGACCCACTAAACGTTTCTTGACAACACACAACCTTCATTCGTAACTTTTTGAAATATTTAAGCAATATGCTTGCTGTTGTTCTGATAAATTTTTTCGCTAAAACAATATGAATGACACGCCAAATCAAGTCATTCATATGATTGATTTGACAAACGTTCACCATTCAATGAAAAGGTTTGTTATTCTAAAGCCTGCAACTCCCTTCCATGTTGTATTATAGTTGAGAGCTGAATCTCTTTGGAGAATAATAAGACCAACAAAAAAAGTTTACAGGCCTTTTGTAAAACCATAATTTCAATGCTTACAGTTGCTTCAATAATACAAAATGTTATTGCGTTCTCAAATGCTTTCATTACCTGAACGCATTATATTCCCTCCATTGCTTCTAACCCATAGAGATAAAAAAAAAAAATGCTTGAGAACAAGATATAGTTTTTTACTGGTTATAGTGTATGAATGATTGTTTGGTTGTTAGCCGGGCTGGTATTCTGATTTAGCCGGATTAGATAATATATTTCCTGTACTTTATTGCTACGCCTTTAAATGATTCACTTTCTTGCTTTTTAGTTTCTAAGTTCTTTTTTGTACGGCGTGCACAGATGAATGTACAGGTAAATGCACCGACCATTAATAAAAATACCCTTTTGGGAAAAATTTTCTTCTTAGCTTTCCAGATCTGCAAAAAGAAACTAAATCTATTTCATCAATGTTATCAAAAAAGATATTTCGTATCAAATTGGAGACTTTAAATGCGATGCTGAAATTCAGTTTAAAAGTTTCAAAATGTTATTTTTTAGCAAGAAAGTTCAGAAATTACATATTTATTGATGTTTCTCTAACGTCACTTGTAAGTAAGGCTCCTACAGACAAAGGGCTGAAAGTAAGTAAAAATCAGAATTAATATTTGAGGTATCTGTTCAAAAATCAAAAAGTATCGCAATTCCTTTCAATGCAGCGTGTCTGAGGCATATAGAAAGATATTAATGGGATGATGAATTGATAAAAAGTTTAAAGAAATTAAACGGGATTTTTAAAGGAATTTAGCAATTCACTTGAAAACTTGTGAAATTGTAAAGAACTGATAATACATTCTGGGTTTTAGTAAACTTATAGTGGGTTTTGCCTCCTTCCCTTAACAATCTTTTTTTTTTTTTTTTTTTGCTATATGAAAGTCCTCTATTCAATAATTTCCGCTCAAAATACTTTAGCTTCATACTACTTGTAAAATTGACAACGCCCATATTAAGGATGCTCACAGAAAAGTGAGCATCATAAAAACATCTTATTTTTCCCGAAATGTTGGGTAGAAAGGTTGAACTACAAAAAATCAATAGCATTTTTTAGAAAGCTTTGGTCTTACTTAAGTATCAGTTTCAAAAAAGTGCTCCAAAAAAAATTATTTTTCTTATATTTTTCCATAGAAAACTCGCTCGCTCCTCCTGATCGGAGCTTTATATGAAAAACCCTAGTGCAATTTTGTAGAGCAAAGTCTCCCATCTCGCAACATTAAGATGAAAAGTTTTTCATATGAGCAGAAATATAAAGTCAATTTTCATGAAAACTCAGTCTTGAGAAGGAAGGTTTAAGCCCTATTCAAGGCGGGCTTTTTTGAACTTAGGACAGGAGGGGGTGGAGGCTTTTTACCCGCTTTTCACTTAACCACTCAGTAACCTGGTTTTACTAAATCCATTGCAACTAAACTCGGACCAATGAAACCTCAATCTATATGCTACCATTTGAAATCATCATGTGACCAAAAAATGATGACGGCATTATTTTTCGCCGTGACGTCAAAAATCGGGTCCGAAAAATCAAAATCGGAATTTTCCGGTTGAAATCGGTTAAAGATCTTAGAATTGATGTAGAACTTCATATTCTAAACAAAAATGTCAAATTTAAGTGTTGATGTCAGTGCCTTGGTAAAATGATGACGTCATAACTGAATTTTAGGGTCAGGGTACTGACAAGCTTGTTCTTCACCGTGATCGATCTCAATAAAAAGTTAGGAATGTAGTGAAAAGTTCAGCTTAATACCTATCACGGCTCAGGAGTTATATAGGAAAGTTTGACACTATGGGTAAAAAACCCTCCCCCTCTCGCCTTGGATATAATATTATGTATCCAACAGGGTGTCATTGCTAGTCAAGATGTTGATGGTGATATGTTTTTATATGTGGTCAATGTGTTTTTTGTACTTGTCATTGTCCATGTGTTTGATATTGTGCTGTTATTTGTCTTCATGTCCAAGTTGCAACACGGGTGCAGACATGGTATGTTGTGCCAGATATTTGGTGGCACCTATTTCTAGGGTGGCAACAACATACATGCAATTTGTATGGTCATTTGTATAGTCATATTAATTTTGTATGGTTTTTTTTTTTTTTTTGTTATTTAAAACAATTGGTTCATACAAGTGTTAATATAATAATATTATGTTATCCGAAAAAAAAGAAGTCTCCACCTCTTTTTATTATATTCAAAATAAAGTTCACATTATTTCTTTTCAAGAGAAATGTTATGATATAATGGAAAAAGATTGCCATTCAAAATTGTTTAAAACGGCCAATTCGGCTTTAGAAAAGACCATTCAACTGAGCACGCAATCTTAAGCTTTGCTGATTATGATAACCTGTATCATTCATTTGATGTAAATAAGTTTACTATTGGAGTTTTTATCGACCTGTCAAAAGCCTTCGACACGGTAAACCATTCAGTTCTTCTAAAAAGTCTTTGCCTATATGGTGTTCATGGCATTTGCCTCAACTGGTTTGACAGTTACCTTTCGAATCGTCTGCAATAAGTGGAGGGTAAAAATTTTAAAGCTAACGTACTAGAAATTAAATGCGGAGTTCCTCAAAGCTCTATGATATGCAATTTACGTAAACGATCTTTTTGAAACAGCGCGAGCTCAAGAAAAATTAATGTCTGCAGATGACACTACTCTCATTTTATCAGGAAAAAATTTGAATATTCTATTTAAAACCGTGAGTAACAGTCTTTGTCAGATTCATCAGTGCTTTCTTGCTAACAAGTTGTCACTCAATGTGTCTAAAACAAAAAATATACACTTTCTTGAACCTAGCCAATTTGACAACCTGTCTTTGAATCTTCCATCTCTAGTCATTAACAATTGCGATATTGAAAGAGTCTACTGCTTTAAATTTTTAGATGTAATTGTCGATAATGAAAATAAATTCTGTTATTGAAAATAAATTAGCAAAAAGTATTGGAACTATCGGTAGGGCTAAAATCTAATTGAATCACAAGAGCTTGATTAAGATATATTATTCTTTTTTCCATGCGTATTTAAACTATGCTAATATACCTACTATTGTCTGGGCTAGCACCTCTCACACTAAACGTAAAAGAATTTACTTTAAACAGAAGCATATTCTTCGCATTATGTCAAATAGAGAAAAAACAACTCGTTCCAGGAGTCTCCTTGAAGAGATGAAAATCCTAAACATTTATAAAATAAATATTTTTAGTGTCCTAGTTTTTATGTTTATATGCACAGAATTTGCCAATAAAACCTCCCTGAAGTATTTCTCTCTCAATTTCAGCGTTTTTCGCATTCACATGAAAGTCGACCATCATCTTTTAATTATAGGCTACCATTGAATTCATGCAAGTATAAAAAATTTTTCTATAGTTTTTAGAGGTCCAAAATTATGGAACGATTTTGTTAGTGCCGAGGAGAAAGCAACTCCCTCCGCTCATACTTTCAAAGGTAATACCAGAAAGAAACTGATTTCCTTTGACAATTTATTTTATTTTAATTATTTATTTTTCTTTTTTGATTTTATTCTTGACTTGTAAAAACCGATATTTTTTGAACTCCAAATTATAACGTCTTCACTACGTATTCTGTGGTGCTTGATGATAGAGCTCTCCAGCTCTCTGGAAGCTTCCTGTCATTCTTTAAGCAGCATTATTCCCAACTATATAATTTGTAATTTTTTAAAAATTTTCGTAGGTAAATTTTTCTTAGATTACCTGTTTATCTTATTTTTCTTCCTTTTCTGTCATTTTCCAGTCGCCTTAAAAATGAGCTTAGGTTATATACATCTATGTCGGTCTAAAAATATAACCTCCTTATTTAGAGGCTGGTCGGCTGTCTAGTACACCTTTTACTCAAACGGTAACAAAAATTTTGCTCCTACTCTTTGCTTCAATTCTCCCTTGTGACAGGCTGTAATATTGCCACAGGCTGTCTGTTGATTTCCATAATTGCTATTTTGGTTAATATAAAGTAAAAATATCATCAACTGTGAAATATTGCAAAAGAAACGGAAATTTTTGGAGCGCTATGGCTCTAGTGTTCATCTTCTTTTTCAGCAGGATTTTTTCGTCTTCGTTATAATGAGCCTATGTTCAACATGACTCCGTTTGAAAAGCCAAAGCCCATTATCTCCATTAGTTTTAAGGTACCGTTTTCGCAAACTAACATTCGAAAGTGCTGTCAGCGAACGAGCAAAGCAGATTGAAGCAGTTTGTCTTTTGACAGCAGTTTGAGCTGTTAGATTATTATGTAACGTACCTACATTAGTTGAGTTAACTGGCTTATATAGGTTTTTTTTGTCGGAGGATTATTGCATATTCGACAGTATGAGCTTCATAACTCATTGAAGTAAATACTAAAAAACTGATATGAACTGCATAACTGATGAATTACTTAGCAGTGAAGAAGCATTGAAAAGGTTATTAGAAACTCAGACCTCACTCAACTATTATGCAACATCGGACAGAGGGATTAGCAAGATTTAGAATAACAAACTTTTTGTAGGAATATTCAGTTTTTTCTGGTGAATAAATTCAACAGACGAACAGCAAACAAATTGTTTATAGCTTAATTTTGAATTTTAAAAGTTACGAATAGAGGTTCTGTGCTCTCAAGGAGCATTTGATGTGTCGATGAATTAACTTGGAACATTTAGACGTATGTTTCAATAAATACGTTTAGAACGTTCAAGCCAATTGTCTGTTTAATAGCATACGAATAGCATGGTGTTGTGTCAAAAGACTTTTATAAAATTAGAGTCAACTAGTGAATTCAGAACATTTGGAATGTCATTCTGATGAATAAATTCAGAATTTTCGAACAAATTTTTCATTTAAAAATTGCGAATAAACGTAGTGTGCTATCAAGAGATGTCTGACGTGTACACATAAATTAACTGAGGAACATTACCTTCATCGCTTTGATGAATAACGTTAAAACTTCAAGCAAATTTTTTATTTCATAAGTTACAGATAACATGGTGTTGTGTCGAAAGACTTTTGTGTAGTTAGCAAATTAATTTGAAACATATGTAACAATATTCGAATAAATTATTCATTCAACAGTTACGAATAAACATTGGTAGCTATCAAAAGACTTTTGCTGTGTGCGAATGAATTAATTGAGAATATTATCCATGTTGTTTCTATGAATAAAGTCAGAACGTTCCAGCGAATTGGCTATTTCATAAGTTATGAATAACATGATGTTTTGTCGAAGGAATTTATCGACCCAGCCAAATAATTCGGAACATTATCCATTATCCATATCATTTCTATAAATAAATTCGGAACATTCGAATAAAACATTCACTTGAAAGTTGCAATTGAAAGTGGAGTGCTATCGAAAAGCTTTCGTTGTGTGCGAATAAAATAATTGAGAACATTATCCACATTGTTTTGATGAATAAATTTAGAACGTGCAAAAGGATTGTCTATTTCAAAAGTTATAAATAAAATAAAGTGGTGTGTTATCGTGAAAAACGTTTCTATCAATTCAAATTTAATTGGAACATATATCGATATTGTTAGGACCAATAAATTCAGAACGTCCAAACAATTTATTTCTTTCAACTTTGGAAATACTAAATAATAGGTTTTCACCTTTAGTTTAGCGTCATAGGCCAGAAGTTCATTTGAACTTATCATGCCCGGACGGGAATCGAACCTGCAGTGTTCTGACCAGAGCCAACGGCACTAACCAGTACACCACGGCGACCCAAAGTATTTGAAAAAATTATTTCAATTTGATTGAAATTATACTTCTCAAAGTTTTGAAATGAGGCCATTAATTCTTTTTAAGTTAAATATTAAAAGTGTCTCGAGATAAAATCTTCTCGAGATATCAAATATCTTTGAGACATGTTTCGACTCATCTTCGAATATGCATTTTTCAACTTAATGTAAGTCACCTAAAATACTCGATTCACTATTGCCAGAGCAACAAGTTATTCAAGCCTTGATTGAAATAAAAACATCTAGTTTTGTATAACAGTATATTGTACTGTTAAATCTTTGAATGTTTTATGATTTTTTTGAACTATAAATTATATTGAAAATTATTTCTGATTTTTACTGCTGGATACTAGTTACCTGAAAATTTAATTGGTATCAAAAGTTTTATTATTGTTGTTATTATTGCTCTTGGTTCAGTTGGCATCCTATATCCTTTAATGCACTTTTGGTTGCAGCCAAGGCCTATTTCGTCATAGGTCTCGTGATTTTAAGAAAAACTGAATATCTGCAGTTGTAAACAAATTTTAGTGACGAAACTTGGTACGCCTATTACCCAAACGTTAACAAACATTTTATACCCACTCTTTGCCCAAAAACCCCCTACTAAAAGCCATGACGTCATAGATCACATGATTTTAAGAAAAATTGAATATCTCCAGTTTTAAACAACCTTCGGTAAAAAAACTTGATACACCTGTCACCCAAAAATGTAAGGCAAGTTTTACACTTACCCTATACCTCAATGTCTCCTGCTGATGGCTCTGACGTCATAAATCACGTGATTTTAATAAAAACTGGATATTCCCAGTTTTAAACAGCCTTATGTGATGAAACTTGGTATATATGCTATCCAAATAGCGAGAAACGTTTTTGACCCACCCTTCGCTTCACAATCCCCGGCTGAGGGCTCTAACATCTTGGCTGTCACGTGACTTATTGCTTTCAATTATGATGGCGCAAGTAAATCTATTACTAATAAGTTTATTGAGAAGAAAGTTTTTACGTATGATGTGTGTAAAATCCTTGATACTAAAAGCTTTATAATGACTGCTAATTCCAGCTACAAGGCTGGTAAAAACACGAATTATGCGAAATCAGCTTTTCATTTTCAGCATAACTTTATAGGTGGAAATGCTCTGTAGAGTTGATTTTCAAATTATCCTAAAGATTTCTTAGTCTATTTTGTATGTTAGATACTTCATTAAATCAATTAGCATTTTTTAAGGTCATAGCTCGAAAGCGGAAGTTTTTGATGCGATAAGCGCCTTAATTTTTTTTTTTTTTTTTTTTTTGAGTGACAAAATATTGTATTAAAAAAAATATATGGTTGCAAATTTGTGGAAAAATCTATTTTTATTCCAAAGAGTGGGAACAGGGTCTTCGAGAGGATGGTCCAAATGAGTAGGTTTCACGTAGCTGGGATTTAAAAAGGACTCGAGAATAAATTAAAGGAAAATAAAAAGTCTAAGAAAACTTCCTACTAGCGACAAACTTTATCTATTGGGATCAATTTAGACTATAAATAGTCTGATTTAGACGGGATTTAGACGGCAAAAGTCGAAACGGGAAATGTTGTGTAAATCGCAAATGTGAAAATCAGACTATTGCAGTTCGTGATATCAAAATCAACACGCCGAAAGTTTTCTGCACTCACAAGCGGATAATGCGTTTGTCGGCTTCTTTGATTTATTTTTAGAAAGTTCTGTGATTTTTTTAGGGAAAAACTTTTTTAGAAGTTTTTTTCACATTCTCTTTATAGAAAATGTCGGCACCCGGCCATGGGCCCCCTGTTTTTTTCTTCCTTATTTATTTTATTATGTTGAAAAAAATATGTTCAAAGTGAGTTAAATTATTTGAAAATCAAAAAATACTTCAAATTTCAAACTCAGAACCAGTTAAATTTTATTTATATTGCTTGTGAATTTTCTATCAAGGCTAATATTTTCAATTGATATTTAATGGAAAATTCTCATTCTCATTTTCTGTAAAAGTATTGACGTCATCGTCATTTTAGCGGAATGACCATCTCAAATACACGTTCTCGACCTGGACCTGGCAAATAATGAGAAACTCCCAGAACTAAAAATAGTAAGTTTTTGATTAGAAACTTTTCTGAAATTGTTGATAGAAAATAAATTTGAAGCTTTTATTGCTCCATACCTGCAAATGTTCATTTACACTTCCAAACTTCTGAACCTTTATTGTCATAGTGGGGATTCCGCACCCCCTCCCTCTAAACGCTTTTTTCTGGAGGTTCTTTGGAAAACCCGTTACTTCTAAGTTTTCTTGACTTTAAGTTTTAAACATTTCTCAACATTTCAGTGAGGGGTTTCGGCAGGGTTTCAGTCCCCAGGAAAAAAAAAGCACTCGATTTATCGCCGCACTTTCGGCGAATAAATAGCCACTTTTGACTCCCATAAAAAACAATTCAATTTTTTAGGAAAATAGGACTTTACCGACCTTTTTGAGTCGCAATTTTAGGCATACCACGGTAAATAAATCATGACGTCATCATAATTCTGATGGTATCATTTTGCACATATAAGATGGTGCTGTTGGAATGCATAGTTTGATTGCTCTAGAGTTATTGGTTCTTGAGAAACAGACGGGGTAGAATCAGCCACGCCCTAAAATATCAATCAAGGTCAAAAGTACTCCATGGGAAATAGGGCTAAGGTAAATTTCCAATTTAGTAGATTAAAACTGAAGAAAGTAGAAACAGGTGGAGCCAGCTCCGGTAGTTACCTTCTTATAAAAAAAGGTGTATTTGAAATAGGGAGAAGTTGTCAATTAAAATGTGGGAAAAAACGCCTAACCACCCATCTCTTCTCTCCTTCCTTAGGAGCCGAAACCTGTTATAAGTTCAGAAAAAAGTCCGTCTGGGAAAGGTTAATGTAAAACGTTTACGATCGGAAAAGTATTCACAGGCTACGGACGAGCTCATTTTTTATATCTTAAAATACAGACCTCGCTTTTCTAGATGTTTCTATTCTGAAACAAGTGTCAAAAATTGCATATTATTATTCTGCATGCTTTTTTGTATAAAAAATTTAACATAAGAAAGTTTTATTGCAAAAAATTATGAAAAATTTCTATTTAAAAATATACTGAGGGCCGAGAAACCCAAATAGCCGTTTTTTGAGCCCTATATTTTCTTCATCATAATATGTATAATTGAGAAAGTTAGTTATTACAATAACATTTCTAGTTATAAAGCCAAATTGCGCTAGTCTGTTTTCCATCAACAAAAATACGGATATATAAAAAAGAAAAACAGACTAGTTTCTAGTCAAGGATCAATTAAATTAGAACACAGTTAGGTTTCTTTTTTTAGATTAATCAAGAGAATCATCAGTGAATGTCCCCCAAAATTCTTTTCGTAATTCCCAAATTCATTGCAATATTTGACCATGATTTGGGACAGATTTTTGAAAGATTTTATCATGGAGATTTGAATCCTTCTTGAAAGTTGTGAATATTGGTTTCTCATTAAATGCGACTCTAGAATGAAGCATGTCACATCGAAGCATGTTGAGACATTAATAATGTAGCACCGAGAGACCCATATAGTTTTCGCGCAATAGAAATTGTTTTTTAGGAATTCCAGCAAGAAGAAACGAATAATATGAAAAGGCTTTGATGACTTCATTTTACCGGGGCCTTCAACTCTATTGAAGGCCCGGGGTAGGAGAACGGCAGGTAATTTTTTTGTTTTTTCTTGGTAAAAATTTGACGGGTGAAATCAAACTCTCCTACCCTGTTTGCACTGTGAAAGACAGGCGACCCGTTTTTCGTAAATGCAAATATGAAATTCAATGTATAAGAATTTCACTCACATTTTTCACTTCGCCTATACGTATAAAGTAGTGAAATGTGAAAATCACGTATCACCAAGGAGGCAGATATCACGTATTCGATGAATTTGATCAATAACAACAGTCTTTGTTTTCGTAAACTGTTTTGTTAAACCAAAAACCGTTTTAATTCGAAGTTTGACTTCTGATCAGGGATTTTTGATGATATCATCAAACTTTAATTACGTAATTGACTTAATTTGGTACTCAAGCGTTGAAAATAAGTTCTTCTATTACTATACAAAATTTTATCACTGTATAATAAGTGGTTTCGAAGATATCAAACGGGTTGAAACCGCTTCTCTCTTCTCCCATCCCTTTGGATTTTTAAAGTGAAAAAAAAACTTAATACAACTAAAGATTTTTAAGCATTAAAGTAGGGATTTTGCCATTGTTTGAGAACGAGAATAGCATCGATAGTTATGTCTCTGAATTTTTTGCGTAAAACAGATATTTTTTCCCTCCTCTCTAACAAACCATAAGTTTCTTTTTAAAAAATTCATTTTTTATCGAATTTTCAGAATTTTATCTACCATCTAAAAAAGGAACAAACAGTCAGACTAAGTTTTTTTATATAGAGCATGTTTTCACAAGGTTTCTCAGCAATTTTTGTAGCACAACCCCTAAAACCTGAAAAACCTGAAAAATAGCAGGGTAATAATAATATTAGCTTGGCGCGATCTTGGTGGCGCAATGTGGGGTTAAATGGCTGTAGTTAAAGTAACTAAATCTACCTAAGTGTTGGCAGAAATTGAAAGCATCCAATGGAGCCATACACGAATGGCTCTATTTTTGCAACTAGCTCTAGGAATTACAAACATTTTTGATTTTCAGCCGTTTTTATCTGTAGCTGAACATTCCCCCAAGTTTTATCTTCTGAAAATGCTCTTCCTTTTTCTAGCTGAGCACATTTTAGTAAGTTTTCCGTCTTTAAATTAGAATTTGTCATCTTATTTTCGCTTGAATTGTCTTCCCAAGAATGGCTGTCATTCCACAGTTAAAAATGGCTGTAGAACAGCTATTTGCAAGAACGACTCCATTTGGATGCTTTTGAGAAACATCATATGAAACTTACAGAAGTACAAAATAATCTTACTTTTTTCGCCTTTTTTTAGACACTTCTGCTACTTTTATTAGCTGTTCTTTGTAAAATTCCTCTACTTTTTTCAAGTTTCCATACGAACCTCAGAATGACTCTATTACTGCTATCTCGAAGCTTTTATAAAGTAAGTAAAACAATAACTTGGATTACCTAAACAAAAGAATGGGAATGTCCTCACTTAGCTAAGCTGATTTACAATAAGTTAGCTGAAGCATATTGAACAAATATGCTCATTAAGCAGAAAGCAGCATGATTCAATTTAGAATGCATGAAATAAATGGCATCCAGATTTAACGATGCTAAAAATACATTTTGATAGTTGTTTTGCACATTAGTGATGTTCTTTGTCATATGAAGCTTCAAAACAGCATAAGGAAAGCAGCCTGGTGTATCAAGGCGGTATGAGCTTAGATTGAGCATAGCTTTGACTTTTCTTTAGAAATGTCGATGTTTGATTATTCTTTACAGGGAACCAATCAGAAGAGTGCTGATGGCCAATTAAAAATTACTAAAGACAATCACCGGATCGGTTTCCGCTTAGACATAACATTAACCAGAAGCAAAATTGCCAATCTTTCAAAACAACTTTGGATGATAAGTATCAAATGAGAAGCAAGGATTACTTGATTTGAACGTTAAGCGTTATCGACAAGATAGTTAACGGCGAAAAACTTTCCGACATTAGGTTATTGGTGAGATATCTTGGAAAGCGTACAACATTTAATTAATCATCCTTATTTACTTCGAAAGCAAAGTTATTATATAGTTATTATATAGTAGTTATTAAATATGAATGTTTCTTACATTTTCAGTCAAAGCATAGTTCCTAAGCCGCATATAATTTGCATCAAATTAAATTGAATTAAATGCGATTAGAATGCCTCATTAGTCAAAACATTAGTGCAATTGATTCATACGTCCAGATTTATACTTAATCGAACCAAACGTTTTCATTAAGTAGTCCGATTTTCTTTTAATCAATATTTAGCTGTAAAAGTTGCTGAGTAGATGATTATTATTTGTCTGATGTGAACATCATCCGTCATTAGCCATTGCCATAACACAAAGGAAAATCTTTTAACCCTACTTGTCATGGGATACCATAAAAGAATTTATTGGTAAAAAAAATTTGAAACAAAATTCCTTTCCCTCGAAAAGAATTGACGGTGAATATACGATTGAAAATCTAAATATTATTGCACAAAAATTTTATGAGTTTGTCATTAACGTAGGACCAAATCTTGCATCTAAAATAAATGATACTTCAACTACAATAGTTGACTATCTTCAAAAACATAATAAATCATTTGAAATGCCGAAACAAATCGATGAACC
>JANSTP010318805.1:0-16668 GCA_025330745.1 Cladonema radiatum | reverse complement strand
TCTATAAAAACTGTGCAAGCAAACTCGTGATTGTCAAGGCTCTCTTGTATTCTCTTAATCAGGGATATAAAAGAATGGTTAGTTGATCTGTCGTTTCTGAATCCGAATTCAAAATTATAAAAGGCAATAAGTTTACCCAAGTTTGAGATGAGTAAAATTGGGCGATAATTTGATACATCAGACTTTTCACCTCATTTAAAGATGGGAATAATTTCAGCAGTTTTCAAGATAGCTGGAAATTTCCCTGTTCAGAAAGATAGATTTACTATTTCTGAAGGTTCGCTTACGATATTTTTACCTTTCTTTAGCAGAGTAGTCATAATACTATTCTGACCAGTACTTTTTCTATTATTTAATGTCTGAATATAATCTTTAATTTCTTCTGGCGTAACTGGATTTAGAAAAAAAGATTTCTGTACCCCTTATTATAATTACCCCTTAAAAAAATTTCTGTACCCCTTATTAAGCTGCTATATGAAAGCAAAGTTTGTGCCATTTTCTCACTCGATTCTATAGCTCTTATCTACATAGAAATATCTTTATAAGTACTGCTCATACTAACGTGAATTGATGTCTTCTGGTTTAAAATGTTCCTCGCAAATATGCAGAAATTTGCTCTCTATCTGCCTTCTCAAGCTAGCGTCTATATATCTCAAAGCACAAATGATTTTCACTAGCTTCTCTCTCTAACAAGTGTTATAATCATCACTCTCACCAGCAATCTTAAAAAAAGCCAATCCAGGACATTTATCTGTCGCACATACTTTCAGGGACAAAATTTCCTTTGATAATTTATTGAAAATATTTGAAATTTATTTAATTTGTTTTTTAAGATCTGTGCTGCTAAATTTTCAACTGCAAAATTATTCAACAAAAACTAAGCAGTTCTTAATATGACATAGCCCTGAAAAGTGGCGTATTTGTTAAATTTTGTAAGAAAAATTGTATTCTGCGACTTAGTTTTGTAAAAATTTTATCTATTACACTTGTTGTTTTTTCATTGATTGTGCAAAATAAGGTGTGGCCACAACACTTCAGACCTTTGAAACCTGTTGAAGCGCAGAAACATCTCATATTTTTTAATGTTGATTCCTGCAAAAAAGTTTATTCGATTGATAAGATTTGGTATCAAATGCTTAGTTTTATGAATTTGGTCCTCTCTACTAATCTTATTATTTTAATTAACATAATCTTGGCTAGGAAATAATGATCCTTGGGGTGAAAAAAATGTTGACATGATTCATGATTTCATTCAGGCTTCAAGTGATGTTACTTTTAAAAAAATTTAACATCAGTGAGCTTTGATGATACAATCAAATGTTCATAATTTTTGTTGTACGGTATAAAAAATTAATAGCAACTTATTTGAACCGATAAGCTTGATAAACAGAAGTCCTGTTAGCTTATCAGTTTTGTTATGTGTTCAATCACTACAGTTTCACCAAGTGCTGCCATCATTCTCTAGAAAAATTTTACCAGGGTCTAGAAAAATCTATATATCTTTTGATCTGCTAGGTAAACCTTTTTCATAACTGTAAACTACATTGAAAAGCAGAATAAATTCTCTTTCCAGAGATATATAACACTGTTGCACGTATTAAAATTAAGTAGTGAAGAAAAGTGCTCAGACTCCAAAAAAAATTTTTTTTTTCTCAAAACGGAAGCAAAGTTTTCAAGAGAAATGTCTTTTAAATTAATCATTTTCAAATTCTAATATATAAGTGTTGTTGTTTTTTTGGAAGAAAAACTCTTTTAGAAACTATTTTGATAAGTTTCCGACCTTCATTTATCATCTTAGTAACTTTTCCAAGACGATCTTTCCACTAAGTTGAAAAAGTGTGCTTCGCTCACTTCGTTCGCGGCAGCCATTTTAAAAAAATTATTGGAAAAAAAAATTAACCGACCCGAGTATTTTACCGAACCACGAATCAAAAGCTGTATACTCTGGTTTACGGTCAGGCTTTTATCCGAAAGCACGTGCGCTACCGCTGGTCTTTTTATTTTTTTTATTCATGATTTTAGTTATTCGTGCACCCCATTACGCGCAACAAACAAAGAAAACGCGAATTTCTTGTGAAAGAGAAACCCCGTCTGCGTTTTCTCATATAGGTTCTCGCAAAATGCTTTTCTGAAATTGCTGAGAAAAGCGCTGTTTATTTGGAAAAAAATGAATAGAGAAAAAAGTTCCCGCACAACCAATCCCTCGCCCATATCTGGTAAATAGTAAAATTTCAAAAAATCTAGGAATACCATATAAGCCAAGATCATTCATAAACGTAGCTCTTCGCAAGCAACTCTACTATGCATTTATACATATTTACCAAATTACGCCAATGCCGCTTGGGGAAGCTCACATAAAAGTAACCTTGATGTTCTATTTAGATGACAAAAACGCGTACAATTTTTTCCAATAATCGCTGTACATACTCAAAACCTCTTTTTGATGAAGTCAAAGTTCTCGATGTATATAAAATAAACATTTGCAGTATTCTGTGCCTAATGTTTAAAATTAAATGTGAAGTAGCTCCAGTGGAATTTAAAAATATTTTCAAAAATAGACGTCAAAAAAAGTATGGACTGAGAAAAATTGGACTCTTAATTGAACCTAAATGTAAAACTGTAAAACCAATATTCGACAATGCTGTATAGATTACAGAGGACCAAACTTTTGGAATAAGTAAGTGCTAAATGAGAATCAGAGAATCAGGAAATCGATAACTGTGAAACCTTTGAAGCATTTAAAAGCAAAGTGAAGGAAATAGATAATAACAATAAAAAAAATCAGACCGTTTGGATGATCACAGCCAGTGCGCATCGCTCTTGAAGAAGTCAATATTTCGTTTAAGAAGCGAACTTCAACAAAAACCGAAGAAAAGTAAAAAATCTGTGAACAAAAGATTTTTTATTTCAGTTAAAGAAAGGTTCTTTCAGGCACGTTTTACAAATAAATAAAAATAAAAATATTTTGTATATCCTGAGATATTTGAAGTCAAAGCCAATTTTGCGAAAACATTTTGCTTCCTTCCGAGTGGAGGACACAATTTTCCCGATCTGAAACAGCCGTGCAATATGAGCTCAATATGGCATGAATTTTTTTTTTCTTTTTTCTTAGATTTTAAAGCTTTTTAAGGAAATTTTTCGTGAGAGTTCACCTGCAAAGCAGATTCTAGTTTTGATTTTACCCTCCTTCAAGTAGTCTGGGTACTAGCGAAAAGTTGAACAATAACATAATCGGTCACGTGGCACGCGCGTCCAGACTATGGAAGTTCGTATGACTATGTTTTGACCTTTATTTCTGTTTTTCCGGTGACTTTTTTGTTTAATCCAGTGAAAAACATTTTCAATTTAGCTTTCCTGTGAATCTTCAAAAAAATGTACTTTTCCAGTTATATTTGAATCCCTGATGACGTCATCATGTTAGGTGTCTCGCGACACTTAAAAATATTTACCAGTCCTGGACCAGACCTCCTGAAATATTTTTTTCCAAAAATGTTTATGGCAATCTGGTCACAATGAATAATTTTAAAAACTCACAGAGTTTCATGCATGAAGGATTTGCGCCCTATGAGTTATTTTAGGACAACTTCAGGGAAGGTGAGCTACATAAAAGTAAGCGGGAAATGAAAGTCAAGTATCATTTTATAAATATTATTTTTTTTAAAAAAAATAATCAGGCATAAATTTTACTTACCCGGAGAGCTAAAGTATCCCCACTGGGTCACTGAGGCAGGTGTGTCTAAATATACGATTCACGTTTTCTACGATTAATTTTCTAAATAACAGCCATGGTGGATTTATATTCTCAGGCATTGAAAAACAGGCTCTTGAGATATTCTTTTAGCTTCAATTCTCTCTTTGATTCATAAGCAAATTTGATGTGGGTTATATGAGGGATCCATTGCTTTTTTATTTGTTAACTCATTTATACAGCTACGAAACTGCCTTGATTAAGCGCCCAGCGCATTTTAACTGAGATACTTCTTTTCTTCTTCCTTCACAAAAGTAAAACATTTTGAAAGTAACAATGAAACTGTGCTTCCTGTTCAATACTCGCCTCCAACCTTTCTTATTTCCGTCTATATTTTGATCTAAAATGCTAATAAGCACGCATTTCTAAAGCTTGAAGGGTAGGCGCATATTCAAGAGGGTGCTTATAAAAGGTTTAAGTAAGCCATTGCTATAACAAAGTTATCGTATATCCTCTCAGCTGCTGCTTCTGCTTAACAGCGTATCATGGCTCTCGCTATCTGATTGTTACCGGGATGTAGACGTAACAACAGACGAAAATATTAGTGGTAAAGAAGACACTAAAGAAGATGATACCATAAATGTCAACAAAGATAATGTTTTTCAAACATTAGAACAATTTATGGATGATAATGAAGATGAAATTGATGAGATTGCGTTTTCTGTTGATGATGATGCTCATGATGAGGGTGATTTAAGAGAAAAGGATCCGATTTTCGGACGGAGAAGACGGAGAAGGAGACGGACAACAAAATGCAGGAGAGGTTCTACAAGAGGTAAAAAAGTTTGGGAAAGATTATCTGTTATTTTTATCAAAGTTTGTAGCCTTAAATGTCAACACATCTGTCATAATTCTGAGTGCTTTCTAGCCCCATTACGAATGGGCTTTTTCATTAAAATTAGATGCATAAGGGGGTGGGGGAGCTAAAAATCTTCCCTGGTTAAAGTCTCTAATACACAACGAAACGAAATGAAACGCAGCACAAATACAAAGTGCCTTTTCCAAAAAAACAAAATATACCCCCAAAAGTCATGTCATTGTGATGAAAATTGGAATATATTCTAATTTTAAGGGTAAACATTGCGACGTAGATTCAATTTCTGTACTTTTACTTTTACCAGGGATAAATGAACGTTTGTTGTTGTTGTTGTTTTTTGTCTTTTTTTATGGAGAAAGAGTTTCTTTGTCCACATTGCAGCTGAAGTGAAGCGATTCACATATGACATTTGCATCATGATATTCTTTATATCTTTAGCTAACTGTCCAAATGTAGAATATAATGGTTGTGGAGTAGGATGGATGGCGAAAATACCTGGAAACATAGGCAATAAAAAGGATCTGGAACGAGCTTGTCATAGACATGATGTTTGCTACCATTGTGTATGAGCTTTATTAGTTATCATTTTTCTTGACAAATAACTGAAGCAACGGAAAAAACTCTGCCACTCCAGGGGTTCCTTTGAGACTGATTTACTGCTTTAAAAGAAAGTAATTTGAAACTTTTATTTTCAGGAGGTAAGAATCACTTGAAGAAAGTTAAACGTTACCGTTACAACTCTTAACCCTTTCTAGACCGGGCTTTTTCCAGCTATAAATTTTCTTATCTAGGGTTATCCAAACTCATTCCCAAAATAATGGTACAAGGATTTATTGGGAAGTTTTTTTAGTGAAAATGAGGGGGTGATTCTGAACAACGGCATCTGTCCTGGACAGGTGGGGTCAATTGTTTTAGACCTAATTATTTTTCAAAATGTTCATGATACAATTTCAATAAAAGTCACCAAGTTTGTTGATATAAAAATTAGTTGTCCTGGAGTTACCGTGGAAATACCACAGGGGGGGAGGGTTAATTTGACCCCCTTCCCACCTTCTGGAAAAATTAAGGCGTATTATATCAACTAATGGCATTTTATCTTTGTTGCAATCTCATCTCTGTTCTGAGAACTGATTTCTATAATTCTTGAAAGAACATCTTATAAGCAATTTCTCCAACATTTGGTATTAATTAACAATTTTTTTTCTTGTTGAAAGCTATCGGAAAAGTGGAGCCTCACTTAAAACCTATTTCTCCTAACATCTGAGAGCAAAACAGCCTAACTTTGAAGTATCCTTATTATGGCTAAAATATTTTGAAAAGAAAAATTCGAAAGCCAGGAACAATCCTTTTTTGGGGGGTTCTAGGAACAAGAATGGTGTAAAAAAGGTTTTTTACAGCATGCTACAGCAATTTTAATCCTCAAAATCAAATTCTAAGTCAACAACGTCTCATTTTGGTATCGTTTGTACATTCAATAGATTTCTTCTTCACTAAAGTTTTCATTGATTCAACTACCCTTAAAAATGTTTTTTTGTCTTGATCCATTAAAAAGCTCAAGCCCTTGAAGGATTAGAGCTTTCTTTGTTCTCACTGAATGAAAAGTAGCATTACCAACCTAAATCAAATAAGGAAGTCTCAATGGGAAAAGAAGCTCCCCTCCTTTCCTCATTACTAAGCTTTGTAATAGGCTTGAGATGCAGGGTAAACATGTAAGTGTGAACTGTTTCTTTTCCTCTTACAGGGAAGCTTGTATGGGTGGTCGCAGAGGTATTGTGACGACACGTTTTATAGAGATATGAAGAAACTTTGCAGCTGCATCCACGATGTTGGTCTAAACAGATTAGGATGTTTAACTAGCGCTACTGGAATGTACGGTCTAGTAAAAGCGTTCGGGAAAGATCATCATCAAAAAAAGCCGAGTTCTTTCTGTTATCAAAATTGCGTGAATCTTTTTTCACCAAGTGTGAAAATTTACTGATGATTGGAAAGAGGTTTCAAATGGACTTAAAATCGGATTTTTCCGCTGTTATAGTTAATGAGAACTTTGTTGTATGGGATGTATGGCATACACGCCTTAAAGTTATGCTAGTTTGTTAGAGGGTTTTTTTACTAGAGAAAGATAAGGGACTTGAATTCTTATTAGTTAATTTCCAATATCTGTAAAATTGTTTTATGGCAATATCACATATCATTTCTTGATTTGTTTTTATCACTATATTTTTTGTCAGCGATATATATGTTATCAGTACTTGCATAACTTCATTGATCCTTTTATTCAACTTTGTTTTTCAAATCCCTCGAATGAAAACTGCATGATTTATCTAACATCCAATAGTTGCCCATTGTATCTGAAATTATTTCTCTTCAGGCATTCAATTTTTCATCTTATTCTTCATATAGCATTGAAAAGAAATTCTGCATGATTTTTAAACCCTATTTTGGGTGGGCATTTTCGAATACTGTAAAAGGGTAAGGGATGGTCAAAACATGAAAGACTTATCAAGTCCATAACATGAAATACTTAAGAAGACTCGATTTGTTCTATATGGTTTTATGTGTCCTACCTTGTTAACCCTATTTCATCCAGGAGGGGTAGAGGAAAGATATTTACTTGTCTAGGTATGAGGTTGGGTAGGAAAAGTTTTCCCCGTAGCTCGAACTTGCAAAGATACTTATATGTTAGTTCTCAGCCCCACTATTAGTCAAATAATGCTGAATAGTAGCTAATTCAGTTATTTTTCATAAATTCAAACCTAAATTCCAAAACTTTGGCAGAAAAATTGCCTGTAGATGCAAGAATGTTGCCAAAAAGAAACTTTATAATAGTGCGCTTCAAAATAAAGAAAATTCGCTTTTGGGGAAAAATCAAAGATGACATCATCAAAATGGCGACCACGAGATCTTTTTTTTTTTTGGCTCTTTAAAAGTATTTACAAGGTTCTACTATCGTGCAAAGTTTTACGTTCAGACAATGTTCTTAACTAAACTAGGGAGGCGGAAAAAATTTGCTGAAAACTTGGAAAACTAGAATGAAATCACTTTTAAAATTTCTTATGACGTCGTCGCTATAGCAGCCAACTTTACTTACGGTTACTTAGACAAAACGTGATCACCTAAAAAAATATATTTATTTTCTGTATGATGACAAAAAAATATTTTAGACTTATTTTTGAAGTTCTTTAAAAGAATTAAGAAAGAAATGTTTTTATTTTCAGTTTCCTAGTTTGAATTTAGTTTTATAAATTTTTAAAAATTTACAGTCTTCAATTTATTTTTAATAAATCAATTTAAAGACCGTATTCTGGCTGCTTAAAACGTAGTGATCACGTATTGATTGATTGATTGATTGACTGATTGAGTGAGTGAGTGAGTCAGTGAGTGAGTAAAACCATAAAAATACAATCTATCAATAAAATTGCTATTTACAAAAAATCTATACAAAAAATAAATAGAAACGAATTGAAAATAGGGAATGGTGACAGGGATAGCACAAAACAAAACAGAAGTCCAGGTTTCCATTGTGCTCCCTTGGGTAGAAGACAATTGTAAAAAAAAAAAAAGAAGAAGTGAAAATAAGTAAATTAATAAGTGAAAAATAATAAATAAATAAATAAAAATAAATAAATAAGTAAATAAATAAAAGAAAAGATATTTAGGTATTAAAATCACTTAATTCTAGTGCCTTCATCTGAGTAAAGTAATGGTCCCTAATCGCGTGCTTAAAAGCATTAACGCTCGGTTTATTTTTTATTTGGTCGCTTAATCTATTCCAGTAAGAAGGGCCTGAGAACGACAAAGACTTTTGACTATTTGAGGTCTTAGCGAAATGTTTGAATAACTTTAGGTAGCTAGTTCTTGTTTCTTTGGAGCATTCCGAAAGTTTGGACAAAGAGCACTTCGGACAAGATGATTTAAAAACTTGAAAACATATACATTTACCATTTGTGAAAACCTTTCTTGAACAGGGAGCCAATTCATTTTCTTAAAACTCTCAAAACCAATATGGGATCTAGAAGTTAAGTTGAGACAGAACCTGTTACATTTGTTTTGAGATACTTGAAGCTTTTTTTGTAGGCCTTCATTAAGAGTTGAATACCATGCCAAACAGGCATAATCAAAATGAGGTTGAATCAGAGCATTGCAAAGGAGGCACCTTAGGTTAGGAGTCAAAAATTTTTCTTTGCGATATAAAAACGATAACCTTGAATTAATTTTATTTATTACATTTAGGGCCATCGCTTCACCACTCACGTTTTCATCTAAAATGCAACCTAAATAAGTTACTTTCTGGTGCTGAACAATATTTATGTCTTTATAATTAATATTAAGGGAACTTTGGTTCTTTTTATTTTTAGGACGAAAAAGTATTGATTTTATTTTATCTGAGCCAAAATGAATTCTGAGTTTATTGTCTACAAACCAGTCACATAAATCCGAAAATTCACGCGAAAGTGTAGCCTCTATATCGATAGTGTTTTTACCCTGAAAAATCAGACAAAAGTCATCTGCCTACAATAATATCTTGCAATATTTAACGGACCGTGGCATATCATTAGCATACAAAAGAAAAAGAAGGGGACCTAGTATTGACCCTTGAGGAACTCCGCAAGACAAATTACCTAATTGGGAAACCTCATTCTCTAAAGAAACACCGAAAAACCTATTATCTAGATACGATTTAAACCATTGAGCTGTGAGATCAGAAAAGTGAAGTAACTTTAATTTTTCAATTAAAATGTGATGGTCGATGGTGTCAAAGCTTTTTGAAGGTCTATAAGTACCATCCCTGTCACCATACCCTTGTCAAAACCACTTAAAATTATGTTACTGAGAAAAGCCAAACAGCTATCAGTCGAATGTTGCTTACGAAAACCAGACTGGTATTTATAAAGACTTATGATTGTCTTGTAAGAACGTATGAGTTTGATCATGAATCACTTTTTCAAATACCTTAGAGATAAGTGGAAGCAACGAAATAGGCCTGTAATTTTTAGGCTCCGATTTTGCACCTTTTTTGAAAAGAGGCTTCATTTTAGCTACTTTGCAATTTTTTGGAATAAAAGATAGTTTGATAGAGAGAAACCAGCTGCTTTATCTACATTAAAATTTCTTAAAATCAATCCAACATCATCAGCAGAGACGTAATTGAAATTGAATCGAACGTTTCCCAGATCCTTGTAGTAGCTTTTCAAAGATAGAATATTAAATCGGCCTGTAGGAGAGGGGAGTTTGTTGACTAGATATAGAGCTAAGTTAGAAAAATAATCTTTAAATATTTGAGAATTTTCATACGCATTGAAACAAAGCTTATCATCATTTGTTTTTAGAGCAATCTTAGATGAGTTTTGGGACTTTTTATTTTTAAGGCCGAGACTTTTTAGACTTTTCCAAAGTTCCTTTGGTTTAGAAATATTATTATGCAACTCATTCTTAGTAAAATCCCTTTTCTTTTCTTGAATCAATTTTTGGTACTATATATTGCCTCTTTGAATAAATCAATATTAATCTGAAGTAAAATTTATATGTTAATTAACTACCAGTAATAATTTACATTTGTTACAAGTTTCATTTTAATTAGTCGAGTGAAGATGCTAACCTTGAGGGGTAGAAGGGAGGATTGCTCAAGCTGCAATTAAAGTAGATAAAAATGTTTCTAAATCCTATAATAACATCTTTGTTCAGGGCCGGCGATATACATTAAATTTTTTAATGTATGTGTTTATTTAATATGATCAAAAGAATTTTATTATTGTCCAATTCCTTTTAATAGCAGACAAAAGATATTGATTATTTATTGATAGATGTTTTTTTGTTGCTTTATGGCTACGGAGAACATTTTACAGGTGCTTTTCTTAGATTCTTCACGAACTCACTGTTTCAGCTTCAACTCTACATAAGTTAAGGGAATATCTTAAGCTCTTGGTGCTCTCTATTAATCTCTTTATTGTAAATCTGACCACGTCTTGTACTCTAGACGATCAATTTTCAGTCTTTTTCCTCGGCCTAAAGTTAGAAACCATAATACATTTCTAAGAAACTTCAACCTGCATCTTATTTTCTATTTGCTATTTTTTTTTTTTTTAATCTGAAAAAACAATAGTTCCCAATTCTTTTTTCGATTGTAAATTTTCTGAACACATCCTTTCTATTAAAAACTTTTAATCTTTAGATGGCTTATTTGATCTTTAATGAAGAGACAACCAAGGAGTTATTATACTGAGTTATCATACTGTTAGTATAATTCTCCTTGAGGAAACGGTTTAGTCTCACCTTAATCATGATCCGTAGATAGGCTGTGAGTTTGTAAGTAGATATGGATAATAATCCGTTTGAATAATATGTTGGATATGAGTTTATATCAGTTTATTTCAGTCTACTAGGCCATGTCTTTCGCCCTTTAGTGACCGTCCAAAGGCATATATTCTCAAAAAAAATCTTTCGACATTATTTTTTTGGCCCCTTCACTTTAAATTTGCGTCACCGGCCCTGTTGTTCCTACAAAATGCAGATATGACACCAATTAAAAAAAGATAATTTACCTATAATTTCCTCAGCAATTTAGCAATTTCACTACTAATGACAATGGCATTCTATTCATAAAGTTTTTAACTATCATTACGCAAAACTCCTTGCTAATTTTCTAACTCTATACACTCTATTGAGTAGAGAATTGATCTAATAAAAAGTAAAGCTTTATTCAATTAAATGATGTTGTGATGTTTTTCTTAAAGTATGTAAGTAGTATATTTTGAATATTCTACATAAACCGAGTAGAGTTGCTAGTCTATAACAACTATAGTATCCAGCAAGTAAAAATTTCCGGTTTTTTTTTCTTCTTTTTACTGCCTGGGCTTTTGTCTAAACATTTTTCGTTAGATTTTCTAGGGTAGCATATTTTGAGGCGAACGTCAATGCCATAGTGGAAGCAAACAACCTTTTTCTAAGTTGATGATCCTATGTAATAATTCTATGTTAGCGAAAAAGTTGAACGAAATCATTCGAATTTACCTGTATTTGATAATTATTCCAAAAGAAAGTCATATTTTGACAACAAGACCATGTTATCAAAGTGCATATTTTTATTCTTTATTTCGTCAATACGTAATTAAAAAGATTACATAGCAGACAAGGGACACCAAAATGTATTATATACAATCTAATATTAGATATTGTGCCTTATAAACATAACAAAAACATAACATCAGTACTAGTTACTAGTATCACCTGCGTTTAAATCTCAGAAATCACAGTTGCCAAGTTAATTAACGTAATTCAAAAATTTTTCTCGTCTAAAGATTTTTAACAGAGTTTTCAATGAGCTAAGAGAAGAAGACAGATCTCTATGTTGTTTAAAAATTATTCCAAACTATGACACCTTGATATCTCACAGATCGTTTACCAAACTTTATTTTATTACTGTAAAGGTAGAACAAAAAGAAGATCAGAACTGCGAGTGGCTGATCCTGAAAAAAACTGGGGGTTGGTAATAAAACAAGGGGTGAGTTCTCGCTTTGAAATGCCGTTAGAGGGGAACTCCTTATAAAATAATTTTCGGACTTAAAAACTTTGAATAATGCAATGTGATACCACCCTATAATTCAGCACAACTACTGTAAGACAGATCCCTGTAAAAAGTTTAGTTCGATCCCCTTTTTCTTCACATAGTGCAAACCATACAGATTGTTTTCTTTTAGATATTTCTACTGCTGCTTACTTTATCGTGGCTATTTCCTACTCACTGTTACCGAGATGCTGATACAGAGAGCAACAATTACGACATAGATAACTCAAATGAAAAGAGAGAGTTAAACTACAATAAAAATATTAGATTCGATGAAAGCACCGATAGTAACAATGACAACAAAAATGATGATTACGAAACGTTAGATCAAATGATTGATGATGACGATGATGATGGAGATGAGTTTGATGAGATCGCTTATAATATAAATAATGATATTGAAAAAGATGAAACTGGACTCACACAAGCAGATCCGTTTTGGAAAACCCGGAGACGGAGAAGGCGAAGACGGACATCACATTGCCGGAGAGGTCCTACAAGAGGTAATAAATATAAAAGAAATAAACAAATTATGTGAAATATACAAGTCAAAGCATTTCAAAGGACAAAATCTAGCAGAAATGGTTTGAGTTTTTTTTTTAAAGAAATAACTTGAAAATAGTTTGGAACTACTTCATAATGCAATGATGCAATAAATATCTCTTCTTTCAGCTAACTGTCCAAATGTCCAATATAATGGTTGTGGAGTAGGATGGATGGCGAGGATTTCTGGGAACATAGGCAACAAAAGAGACCTGAAACGAGCTTGCTATAGACATGATGTCTGCTATCATTGTGTATGGTTATTGGTTATTTAGTCACTCATGTCAAACTTTTATATTTGATCTTTTCAATCAGCCTTTAAACAGCGAAGGTTTATGTATCTAATCCTATCTGGACCGGGCTTTTTTTGATTTCTCAGGACTTTGGGGTCTTTGGGGTGAGGGGGGCGGATTCTGCACTCCCTCAAGAACTCTAGTTCTACAAGGTATTTTTCGAAAATCTTTTGCACAGAATAAGAACATCATTTCCCTAAAATTGTCCCCAAAAATATTGAAAAATCTCTAAAAACCTTCAAATTCAAGCAAAATCGCAACAAAGAAAGTTTTTTTTTTATATCAAATTGCCTCATTTTTGATCTAGCTTCACATATGTTACAGTGTTTTCACAGATCATGCTGAAATTTAGTTTTTTGGGGCATTGTCCTCAAAAATTTTACCAACCGGCGTCCGAAAGTCGACTGCAATGACTTTTTCAGTCGACTTTTTCAGAAAAGTTTTTTGACCAAAATACTTCTTATAAAATCTTATAAAAAGTCACAAGTTAAGTTAAGTTTTCTTTATTTAACGTCGGTTGAGCTCAGGCACACCATCTGGTGGCCTATATAAACCAACACCCCAGGGTCTTAGCGTACTTCGTGCTTCCATATATGCATACAACGTCACTTGACAGTTGCTCTACAAAACAAACCGAGAATGAGCCGCCTCGAGGATTCGAACCTCAACCGTTCCGAACCAATCATCGGATTCTGCAGTTAAGTGATTACCACTACATCACATTACCACTACAAATTAAGGCTTCATCTATAAAACCAGCGGGGCTATTTCCGGAAAACCAGGAGGGGGAATCCGCCCCCCGGTCCAGATAGGGTTAAAACATTTTAAACATAAAACATTGAAAAACATAAGAAAGATATTGGCCCACTCTACTTTATGGCTTGCCAACGCATAAGATAGGGGTTTATTACTTCATTAGCTTTTCGAATGGTATCACAAATTTTAATGAATTAAATTTACAATATATCCTGGTATTTGATAAATTTAATAAGAAACATTGATTAAAAGTGTAATTATTTAATGTTTCGGCTTTGTTTTGGTTTATTTGATCATAACGGAAAAAATCTGTGAGATCATTGCCGTGTCGATTTCATCAATATTTTTTGGAATGAATCATTTCGTAAGTGGTTCTTCTATGCTTTTTATAACCTACTAAATTTGATGGTTAATGTTGCTATGAATTAAAGTGGAACCTCGTTAAAGCGGACACTTACGGGACCAGATATTTTGTTCGAGAGGAGAGGTGTCCACTTTCGAGAGGTTTCAATGTAGGGGTTCACTATGAATTAAGAATTTTCCTGGACAAAGATTTTTGTCCGTCTTATTGAGGTGTAGGCTTTATGGGATGTCGGCTTTAGGGAGGTTCCATTGTACAATGGAATCAAAATGAACGCTTCTTTTGCCACGATAATTGAAGAAGATAATTGAACAAAGATATTCGATAATATTCTTATACGATGGTATTGCCCTAGCTTTTTTTTTCTCATGTCAATTTTTCACCACATATGTACACCACAAAGAAAGTTCTAGAATTATTCAGATGATAATTTTTGTTGTGGAATTTTTGAAAATCGAACTGCAATTGGAGACATTCCGAAATGGCAATCAAAAAAAATTTAGTAGTTTAACAATTTTCAATAGCATGGAAACCGTGATGACGTAATAACAACATAATTTTCACACCGTTTATGCGTTGATGGTCTCACAAAAAATATTGTTGTAACAATCTAAGCTACGAAAGCTAACAAAAAACATATTCTGAGAGAAAAAAAATGCTTTACAGAGGGAGCATTGCAATTTGTTTGTGTTCCAAAATGTATACACTTGACTTTTGGTAACTCGAACACTCGAAAACTCGAACTACTCGGTAGGTCGACCTTTATTCAAGGTCCCTTGGAGGTTCGAGTTATAGAGAGTCGGCTGTATAATTTTTGTACGTTTCGTTGAAACCTTGTGTTAAATATTTGTAAACTTTAATTTTTTTCCGGTTTTCTGCATTTTTTCTATACAGGAAACATAGAGAAGAGTTATGTTTCTTTTACAGGGAAGTTTGTTAGGATGGTCGCGTAGATACTGTGATGACCAATTTTTCAGAGATATGAAAAGACTTTGCAGATGCATTCATACTGGTTGGGCGAGAGCTGGATGTTACACGAGCGCATCTGGTATGTACAGCCTGGTAAAAACGTTTGGAAAGGCGCATTATGAAAGGCGGGCGAAACGTTACTGCCACCAACGATGTGTAAGACTTTTTTCGCCAAGCAGAAAAATTATATAAAAATTTATTATTGTACCTTACTTTTGTTAAATTAAATGAAAGTTTTGACGAAATGATATGATTTTTTCTCCTATAAATGAACAGGAGAAATACCGTGAAACCTTTCCATAGCGGACCCTATGGCCATTTGCGAGCAAGTGACCACTTTTTCTAGAAGTGTTTAACCGCGATCCATTCTCGAGATAAGTATCCATTTGGTGTCCACTCTATGCAATGTTCGCCATAAGAAGATTTAACTGTATTTAAAGAACTTAACAATATCCTTAGACTATTGGAAATACAACACTTTGAACATATCATGACCAGAGTTGATGACTGGAGATTTCAAAGCAGCAAAACTTGTGCAAGCACCCGAGTAAGTAAATTTTGCTGCTAGAAAGAAATAAAAAGTTGCATGTTTACAAAACGTTCATACGTAGAGACAACAAAAGCATAAAATGTTTTGATGGGGGGTAAATGAGTACCATTTTATGTATTCCATTGTGATTAAGATTAAAACGATCATAGATAAGTGAAGAAAAAGATAAAAAAACTATTTGGAGAAACAAAAATGTGAAGAAAAATAACAATAAAGTTGCCACTTTCGAGTTCTATTCAGGGGAGGGGGATTTTTTATGGGCGAAGAGGCCAAGAGAACAGAAAGACATTCATGTGAGAGCGTCAAAAGTGGTGATGCTAGCAATTTCCTTGTGAAAATTAGCCCGTACTCTAACGCCTTTGATGTGTGCACTCGTTATTAACTTTATATGTTATATTTATACGATATCTACGGCATCATTGATATTTTCAGACGCATATCATCTCTGGCAGAACGTTTATTTACTAACAGAGTAAGTTCATTCCGACATTATATAGGCGTAATGTTCTTTTCATCCTACAACTTTTCATAAATCAATTAGTATTATTAATCAGGCCATAGATTATGAAATGTAGAAAAGAAATATTTGAAGCACTATGTTTTCTTGTTTTGTATTATTGCTGCTTATCAAAGTATTAAATCGAAACTGTGGTTCGATAAATGATACTAAAGTATTCAATTTATGAAGTGGTAAAGAATATAGATACAAAAATGTGTGCTTAGATTCTTGCTACGTTTTTTGGATAAATAAGTAAAATGGTTTTCAAGGTTAAAGACGGTTTGTAAATGGTACGTTTTACTTACGGTGTAATATATTTAATTGACTTTATGACTGCAAATACGGAGATTACATATTTCAACTTTTAATTTCATATAACTTGTTCTGATTCATCTTAGTACTATGTCCCAATCTTTTTTAAAGGGGAACTGAGGTTTGGATAAAAAATTTGAGTTTTGTTTCTAAATCATGTCTCTGACTCTAAAGTATTATATAAATACAGTCGTAATGGTATTTTGAGCATTACTTTACGAAATATAGAATTGCTAAAACTAGCATTTGTGACGTCATA
>JANSTP010318693.1:0-27992 GCA_025330745.1 Cladonema radiatum | reverse complement strand
AAGGAGCGCTTTTTCCAAATAAGGAGCGCTTTCTTCCATAAAAGGAGCGTGACGCTACGCTTTTAATATATATATGTACAAGTTTATTGTTGTATTTATTTTAAAAATAATTAGCAACAATGACATGGCCTTTCCAACCAGGACTCTACTACTTGAAAATAAAATAGAAAATTTGTTCCTATTGCTAAAAACATTGAAAACATGCATATTGTAATTATACTTTTACTTATTCACTTAGTTATAAAAACAATAACTATGTTACTTTATTTTTTTATTTTCTGAAATAATATTACAAAACACTAAATTGAGCCTTGGAATGCGATGATGTCACTGACTCATGGTTTTCCCAAAACACTTTTTTTGGGTCGTCAAAAGTAGGAAACAGGCGATTTAGGAAGATGAAAATTGTGGTTTCAGTTATTATCAGTTTTTATGTTTATTGTGTGTTTTTATTGTGTTGTTTCCTTTTTGGAAGCGTAGATTACCTTTAATGGCACTGGTAGCATTCTTTTCTGGTATGGTGGCAATTTGCTTGTAATGATACATATTTTTCTTTACATAACTTTAAAAAAATCCTTTTTGATAGCAATAAAACTTTCAACCACATGTTCCAGATTTCTAATTCTTTTGAAGCTCTTGTTCTTTCTATGTTTGGGGCAATTTATGTTCTATATATACAGGTGGGGCACAATAAGAGTGACAAAAGTAAGGTCTCATATATTTTCTAGAGCACTGATTGTTTAAATTTCTTTTTCTGGTGGTTTATAGAAGAGACTTGTAAATTTCATTTGATAGCAAGACAGGCTACTACAAGCAATTTTTGGTGAAAGAAAAGACAAAAAATGTGGGATGATATGTTTCAGCATAGACACCTTCTCTTCTTTATAGGAAGCTTCTACACAAATATCCAAGGAAGAACATGCTCAATTGCAATAATCTTGTTTTTGTTAGAGATACTCAAATATACTTAAAGTGTGATTAACAATATCAAAAGCTATTGCGCCCTAAAGTTCAAAATGAGGACGCCAGATTGTGTTTAATTTGTCATGAACCAGTAAGAACAATTGTTCCGCAAACTCACTCGTTTGCTGTCACAGAATGGGGGTATTCCCATCATGCAGGTATTTAGATCTCTAAAATATCCATAACATTGAAAAGGTTTCTACTCAATCTGTATTTTGCAGAATAACACTTTCAAGTGCAGATTTGGAGGAAGAGCACTGCTGGCAGTACCCACTTGCTCGAAAAGCCATGTGGTCTTGCATAAAATTTGTTCTTACTCTTGTATGACGAATTGAACTCGATCTATCGTCAGAATTTATTAAATGCTCTGTTTTTTCAAGTGAATCAAGTTTGGAATGTTTGTTTAGGTTTTCAAAGACAAAGGAACAGAGAGAATAATTTTAAATTGGAAGATAAAATGTCAAATTCATCATAGAGGTTGTGATTGGATCGGGGAATTAAATACAGTTGAGGTAACCTGTATCATTAGAACATTCAATCAAGAATAGATTGTGATACGAGTAACTGAAACTAAATTATTCCCTGAAGATTTAATAGAGATCAGAGGTTTTTTTGACTATGGAAAAGTCATATGTCATACTTTTGTTCTTCGCTAGCTAAAAAAATTAGATTAGTTTTTTATTTAACAGTTTCTTTTCTTATTTCAAACTGGTAATTTTATCCTGATGGTTTCTCAGAAATCGTTTGGTTTTGGACCATCTGCAAACTCCTTTGAAAATAAAGTTTTACGAATTGTCAACAAATTTGAAAAACTTATACACCTTTTAACAGGGAATTAGTCGAACCAAATATTGTACCAGAGCTTTGGAACTTATTTAATTAATGTGCACCAGGTAGTGTGCACTTCAGAAAAATATTGTTTAAATCAATTCAAATAAGTATTGTGAGGCGTAATTTAATATGGAAGTTTCTTATATAAGGTTATCATGTATATTTCTTTCTTTCAATATTTAACATAGCATATGTTTTTGCTTGTGTTTAAACATAATTTATTCAAATAACTATTGATGATGTCATCACGTTCCTAACCAGTACTCTTCTGCTCTGCTGTTTATGTTATTAAAAACATTATTGAAAACATACACATACTTCATTCATGCAATTATCAAAGCAATAATTATCTATTGCTTCATTTTTTCAACATTGCCATCTTTTAAACCTTTTGAAAGATTTTAAAACTAGTTTGTTTCAGAAGCCAGTTCCTAGAAAAGTCAACTATGTGTTATAAATGTATCTATGCTTTATCTTTGTAAGTTGCTATCTTTGCTTTATGTATTTATCTTTGTTCCATTCTTTATTTTAGGACCATGCTAAAGAGTGCAGTTTCAGAGAAAAAGTAAAGTAATTTCGTTGCAATTTATCTGTATAGTTTTTCAATGTTTTTGATATAATTTCTGAGAGGTTTAGGCATTAATGCTTATTTGGAATCGTAAAGTGTCTTAATGACTGTTGCACAGTTTGGAATATTTAAAGTTTGTATTGAACAACCCTCTGCTATATTTAAGATATTGTTAGAATTATGGAATGAAATATTGAGGTTTTATTCTTAGCAGAAAATATTGAACACTTTAACCACAACTAATTCACTACTGTTATTCCTTTTTCATTGCTAGTTAATTATTTTAGGTTTTTTCATTGTTATTATTACTACAGGTTGTCCCAAAAAAAATTTACCGAGACTTTAATAGACAAGTTTTTGAAGACTCTTAAAAGACATTGCCGAAATTTTACTTTTAAATTTCTTTTAATTGGCCTGTAGATAATTGCTAATTGGTATTTAAAGCAGTTGAGTTGGCTTTTTAAAAAGTGTGAGATATATTCAATCTAAAAAAAGTGGATGCACACTATCGAAAATGCAGCTACCTGCATTGCGAAGAGTTATTACTGTTTCTAAATACTTGGAAACAAGGATTTTAATATTGCCTGTCAAAAATTCTTAACAAGAAGCATATCTAGTTAGGCTGTTTTAGACAAACTATCCTTAAAAATATTTGAAAATAATTGCGAAAATCATTTTAATTTTTACTGTACTCATTTTGATCACCAGTTAATTATTATCATATCTTGCACCTTTTAAATTTAGTATTCACCATACTTGGAAATAATGGATATACATGATACAATCTTTTTTGTATAATAACTGTTAAGTATTAGTTATTGCATGGTTTCGAGTGCAATATGACAAATGTTTTTCCAGTTCTGTTATTTTCACTCTTTATTTTCACGAGCCCTTACGCGAGTGAAAATAACGGTTATTGCTAGCTTCAAAACATCATTGAAAGTTAATTTTCTTTGAAAAATGTTGAAAAATTATTGGTTTGCAATGCGTTTGAAAGAGTAAATTTTTTACACTGTCATGGTTTCTTGATATCTGCATCGTTTTTCATCGATATTGCACTGTTTTCAATACAATAGAAATTGCATCATTGCATCTACTACTTCAAAATACAAATAGAGTTTTCTAAATATTTTACAGAGTAAAATTTTGTTACATGATCTTTTTCTGAACTTTTGAACAGTTCTTTTACGAATTCTATCATTTTGTCATGACTCAATCAAAGCATTTTTGATTATAGGTTTTGTTCTCTTTTTCTTCTTCTTCTCATTATCCTACCTTTCTTTTGTTTTTGTTATTGAGGATTTACTCATCATAAGATTGTCAACAATTTGCTTATTGCCTAGCATGTATTATTTATTTCTCAGTTTTAAACCTACTAACACATTGGACTTTTTCAGTTTTCATGAGTATGGGTACGAGTACTTGAATTTGAATAAAAAGAAAATTGAGGAATAATTAGCATTGAAGTTTCTACAGAAAGCAGCCAGTTCATTAAAGTGATAGCATACATTGTGATGTTGAACTTAGGCTTAAACGTATAGAAAAAGTATCATAATGTCTGTCCTCTGTCCTTTCTTTTTCTTTTTTTTTTTTATACCAGTTGATAAAAAGATATGGTATCAGGAAGATTTGATTATGAATTTATACGAAAGTTACCAGATGATTTTGTCTGCATGGTATGTCATTAGCATTGAAGAAACCAAAGCAAATAGAAGAATGTTGGCATATATTTTGTGAATCATGTTTAATATGATAAATCATGCTATTAGTGCCTATATATTAATTTTAAACATTTTTAATGGCGCAAATATCTCACTTTGTCTTATAGAGTTCATTAACAGCAAGTTTGCTAAAAATAATATTCTTTTTATTAATTCAAAACGAAAGGAAAATTAATTTTAGGATATAATTTGAACATGCATCTTGTTAAAGGGTTGTTAGTCAACATCATATATACTCAAATTCCTGCACATTCAATATCAATATGCATACTTGAAAATTTAAAGGCCTGTTCACAAACGTACAGCTTTCAAAATCGATTTCACCAACCCTGTGATAGTGTTAATTTTTTTTAATCAATTCAGGCTCGAAATACAATGTCCAATTGACAGATACATTTTCTCCAGCTAAGGTGATATTTTTTTAAGACTCAATTAACATTGCAGAGGCCTAGTATGTATACATTTTCTACATGTATACATGTTTACATTTTCTCTTTATAAGACTTGTTGAATTAATTCATAAGATCTATGTGATATTGACTTTCAGAAGCAAAAGTATATTAAGCAACTTTTTGGTTTGATATTGATATACGTAGATACTTCAGTTTTTATTATACATATTAAAGATCATCTCAGACGAAAATTTAGATATCTGCTATGATAAGCAGTGACCTAAAGGTTCCGAAAAATTTGTAATCACTTTTTGCATCACAAAGATTAAGAGTGGAATTTGTCAAAAATAGAAGAACAATTCTGTCAAATGTCGGTGTTTCACATTTTTGATAAGCTTTCAATAAAATCTTTCAATAAGCTTTACTTTTTATTATGCTAAAAAATATTTTGCTCATCCATTTAGCAAACTGTCAAACATGTAAATATTCCAAAGAGTACTAGTAGGAACATAATTATGACTAACAGTAAACCTATTTATAAAAATTACTCAAGGCAGTCTGAATTATAGTCTTCCTAAAAGTTATAAATTAGAGCTTTGATTGAATTGATATTGAAATTTAGTTGCTATGGAGTTATGTAAAAGTTACATTCAGGCAACTAGTACCACACATCCTTTTGTTTTAGATAAGCCTCAAGTAAAACTGAAAAAGGAACTAAAAAAAAAGAAAGAATGTGTTGAGGGCGAAGATTTTTCATTTTGTTGTTAATTTAACAAAAAAAATTTTGAAACTCCTCTCCTATTTTTTAGACCTTGATTTAACCATGTATTTTTGATTGCAGAACTTAAATGGATAGCAATAATGGATAGCAATAATGTAACAGGATTAAACTTTTATATTGAAGGCCTTGCAATGAATTATATCAACAAAATCAACAAAAAAGTTGTGATTTAGTTGGTGAATTAAATACAGTCTGTGTAAGTTTTTTCGGCATGATACAATAGTATAAATTGTTAAACATTTGAAAACTTGTTTTGAAGAATTTGTATGATGTGCAATTATTTGCAATAGTAACTTGTTGTAATATCAGGTGCGAAGTCTTCAAGAACAATTTTTGTTTATTTCTTTCAAGTCTGTTTTGCTAAGGGTAGTTCTTTGTGTTGTCATTGGTCTTGTTATTAGTTTCTATAAATGTTACCATCTTATGATGTCACAGACTTTTGCCATAGTAAAAAGACCCACAAGCTAGGAATCATTCAGGGCATATGTGTACAAAGTTTGGTTATCCTAGTTTTCTGTCATACAATGTTTCCGTGGCAACAGGGACAAAAAGTTAATCTCCTAAATTCTCCGAAGTCATTTGAGTTATGTGTGTTAAGTTTATCTTATTTTATTTCTTTTTTGTTTCTTTTTTGCTTTGTTAAAGGGAGTGTCCTGCTTAAAGTTCGATTTTTTTAAGTTCAGGTCATTTAAAGGTCATCAGGTCATGTCAAGGGCTCACATATTTAAAGAACCTTTTTACAGAATTTAAAAACTTCTTTTATTCTTGAGATATGTACAGTTGATGTTTTAATATGAATGGGATATATGCGTAGCTGTAACATCCAAATGAATCCAGTTTTTAAAGAAACTGCAAATTTGAATATCTCTAAAACTAGAACAGATAATTTCATGACATTTTGAGCATAAAATTGTTGACAGTCTCTGGAAAAAAACCATTTGTATTTCTTGGGCAACTATAACTGTGTAACTAGTCACAGACCCTTATTGAATTTGTTGTTACTCATTAAATATCAAGAGCCATGTTTTCTTAGTGGTTGCAGCAAGCATTTTTGAAATTAGGACCATTAAAGCTTTCCAAGAACAAAAAATTACCACTCGGATAATTTTGTATCGCCGGTTATTGCTGTGTCAGCAAAAAATAAAAAAAGGACTGGAGCAAGAAACATGTTTGAATTCTGAACTTCATTTAATAATTTTCTGAAAATTTTGACCCGTAAAAAAGTACAGATGCATAGGTTTTTTAAATTTTGTGTGGCAGCATTTTTTGTTTCATTTCTCATGACATCACGACTGGGCATTCCCAAAAATCTTTAAATCTCTCATAAAGGAAAAGAGGTTTTTCTATTCTGCGAAAACATTGTTTCATATCATAATGAAATTTTTTATTTGAGCTCTTGAAAACCAAGAGTGATTATACTTGCATATTATGGCATCTAAGCTCCTTGAATTGGTACAATTTCCTATTTGAACTTCTTTAATCTTATTGAAACAATTTGGTAGTATGAAAAAATATTACTTATTACTCATTGATTGCACATTATATCCACAGTAATTAATTGCTGTTTCCGATTCAACAAATTTCATACTTGAACTTAGGTTTTAGTGAAAATATTAGAACAGCTTCACTGTTAAAGTGTCACAGTTTTGATTGTATTTCATTGTTTTTATTTTCATCAAAGATCTTTGGCCGATCGATTTCCCTAGTTTTCTCTTGAAATCTGTCAGCTTGCCTAAATTTTTATATTGCTGCTAGGTGAACAGAACTATACTTTGTATTTATTCATATTTTTGTTAAGTTAAAATAAAGAATACATAACATATAATAACATAACATAATATAATAATATAATAGCATAACATAGCCAGGAATACTGCTTGAAGGTCTGGACTGAAGGTAGTTTTTATTAAAACTAGATTCTCTCGCATTCATTCCTTTTACTTAGGTCTGTTGAGGATAAAGTTTAACAGAATTTATCATATTTTTTCTTTCCATTATTAAACTTCAATTTGAAATATCCTTAACATACTTATTTTTGTTAAATATTAGTTAGTTTAGTTAGTTTTTTTCGAGTTCTTTTATTTTCAATCTTTATTTTCATGAGCCTTTAGGCAAGTGAAGATAACAGTGAAAATAAATGAACGAGAAAAATATTTTCATTATTGCACGAGAAAAACAATGTGATAACTGACTAGTTTCAAAGCATCCCTGAAAATTCATTTTCTTTGATAAATTTTCAATTTGTTTACAATGCATTTCAAAGAGTAAATTGTTTGCACTTTCAGGGTTTCTTGATATTTGCATTGTTTATTCGTCAATATTACGCTGTTTTCAAAATATAAGAAATTGCATCGTTTTTTCCACCAATCAGATTGCGTAAATTTCTGAAACTAGCAATGTATATAATATTTCTTTATTTTTTGTATCAAGGTATCCGTAAAGAACACTAAGAAAATGAAAGATTTCAATAGGATTTGACTGTTCTGAACATTTGGTTGACAAACCACTCTACAATTTATTTTAAAGCCATGGTGAAAAGTGTAATTTCAGGGAAAAGGTAGTTTTTATATCAGTCATAATTATGTCAGTTGTTTTAAATAACATTTATATTTCATTATTTTATTTTTATGTGGAATCCTATCAACAGTAATAAAAAGAACAAATTAATTTTCTGATGATATTTCTTGTGTTTTGCCATTACTTTTTGCCCAGTTTGAATGTTAGCTGTTTGGAGGTATATTTTTTTATGATGTTAAAACTAAATGTTTTAATACTTCTAGTTGACAGAAATGTTTTTTATATTATTCCTTTACAGAGATTTTTTGTTAAATAAAGATTAATGAAGCTCTGAAAACAGAAGTTGACTTTTGAGTTATTAATTTTTGTTATTAAGTTTTGGTTTTTGTGTGAAAGGAAGTGTCACATTTAAAGGGATTCCCAGGTGGAAATATAAGTTGGGTTCATATAAAAGAGGAGAAAAAATTGTGAACACCACTTTTTATTTCATCTCAATCCAACTTTTCTTCTAGAGATATTTGGGTTTAAAGATTTGTCACTTAGGGAATTTCCCTAAAATGTTGAAGAACTTGTGATGTCATCTAGTGTATAGAAAAATTACTTAAATCTTGAATACTAAATATCTCAGGTTATAATAGTGATTTAAGACTTTTATATAAATAGTAGATGTTAATTATAATTCTTCTGTAGTAAACTTTCTTGTAAATAGGCTTTAGGTCACTAGTCCGAAGCCTCTTTTGAAAATCATGCTGTCCTCAAGTTATTTCTTAAAATAATTTTTTATTTTTAAAGTTCTCTGAAAGATTCCAAACTCAGAAAAAGTGTTCATTTACTGAAAAAAAGTGCAATTGAATTTTCTCTAATGCGTGCTATTTGTGTGTATATTCTCATTGATGAAGTTTTATTATAACTTGAGATATATAACATTCAAGATTGGGTTATTTTTTCTATACACTTGATGACATCCCAAATTTTTCAACTTTTTAAGGAAATTCCCTAAGTGTCAAGTCTTTAAACTCAAATATCTTGAGAATGACAAAAAGGTGGATTGAGATTATATAAGAAATGGTATTCATCATTTTTTCTCCTTCATTTTTTGAACCCAACTTATATTTTCACCTCGGAATCCCTTAGCAACTTAGTTTCCAAATTAAAGAGTTTATTACATGTGTCAATGCAAGCAAAATTGGGGTATCCATAATTTTCATTTCTAGATGTCATCCAACTTACCTTGCAGATTCTATCAACATTCTTTCGTGTTTCCTCTGAAAGTTTTTTTCATTTTGTTTTTATACCCTTTTCTCAAGTTTTCTTTTGTCATTTTCTTTTGCAGTTTTATATTCACTGATTCATCAATTCTCTTTTTTTTTTCTGACTCACTAATTGGAATGCGCCACCTATGAATAACAATATTGTGTGCATTGTTTATTTGCCTTTTTTTAAAAAATTAAATTTAGTGGATATTAGATTCTTGTTGTCTGTCCAGTGAACCTATTTTAAACATTTTTGGCTTGCAAATAATTTCTAAAACTAAAACATTTTAACAAAAACGATGAGTCAGTTGGTCCTGTTTTCATCTCCTCCAAAATCCTTATGATTCATGATGTTTTTGCACTTGAAATATTAAAATTCACGTTTTTGGTTATAAATGGAAAGTTACCACATGTATTACGTAGCTTGTTTAATAGCCGTACTGCATCAACTTCTAGCACTATGAATACTCCCAATTCAAATTTGGTTTTTGTACTTTCCTGTGATACAACAAAATATGGCTAGATGTCCTTTCGCTACCAAGGGGCTGTTTCATGGAATAGTTTTTCTATAGATAACCGTAAAGAAAATTACCTTAATTAGTAAATTAAAATCTGTGTTCTCAAAACTCAAATTCGCCACTTACATTTTTTTTATAAATCACACATAAGCTAACATGATATTACGATTTATCATCTGATTATTGCTCTGTACAGTTATGTAAAAAATTTCAATTTGTTTTATTTTATATTTTAATATATTATTAGATTGTATTTTTGTTATCCTGTCATTTCAATGACAAAATTACATGTTATTGTGTTATTATGTGACATTTTTTTGGATATTCATTGCAAAAGTAGTGTTCTCTTCTACAGTTATTTCTTTTAAAACATTGCTGTTGATAGCGTTAAAATGAATGAAAATACATTGAAACTAATTATCACAGAAGCCAAGATTTAAAAGATATGCTATTACGACTTTTTGAAACACCTAGAAGAGTGATAGTTTTTTTCTTATGTCATGTGTCTTGAGCTCATCACGTTTTCTTTAATGTTATTCTTTCACTATTTTCTTATACTTGCTTATAGGTGTTCCAAAGAAATTATAGTATGGCTTATATGGTAGAACATAAATATTGATCAGAACCATTTTTTATTACATGTGATTTCATTTTTTTGTTCTCAAGTTGTTTTAAGTTCTAAAGATTTTTTTACTTAGGGAGTTTCCTAAAAAAGAGGAATTATTTGTGGTTTCACTGAAGAGCTAGAATTAAATCACAGGTTTAGAATATTTCTCATCTCTGAGACATAAACAATATTGTCAACACATAAACCATCTGTATGTAACAATTGTAAGCTGAATTCAACGATTAATTTATCTTCAACGGTGCTATTACATGGACATTTAGTAAGGTAATTTAGTTGCCAACTCTAGACTATTAATGAGATAACATGGTGGCTGATAGCCTATTCACGAGAGCATTTGCACTTAAAGCAGAAGATTGTGGATTCAAATCCACCTCAGTCCATAGTTTTTGAGACATTTATCTCAGCCAAGGTGGTGTGTCTTTTAGTCTTTTAGTATTTATTTTGCTTTTTCACATATAATGTATATATTTCAACTAGGTAATGTTGGTTTATTAGTACTAATTTTTCATGAAAACTATTTAGAATGAATGTTTCTCTAACAACTTCATCACATCACAAATTCTTTACACTTTTAGTGAAATACAATAAAAACCAATCTTTTTTAACTTAATGAAAATTGAGATGAAAACCCATATCTGGATAAAATAAAAATCGGTTTTCATTATTATTTTTCCAATTTCAGATCTTTTAACATTGCCTTAGAGTTGTATAATTACTTCTGTCTGCAACTTTCTATTTTGTTGTTAAATAGGGGTTACTGTATAATGAGAGGGGGTAGTATTTTAAGTATTTGTTATCGAATTGTTTCAAGTGCACCATGACAACTATTTTTCCAGTTCTTTTTTTTTCACTCATTATTTACTCATTAAAATAACGATGAAAATAGGTGAACGAGAAAATGTTTTCTTTGATAAATCTTCAAAACTTTTTGTTTACAGTGTATTTCAAAGAGTAAATTGCGTACACTGCTATGATATCTCTATATTGCATCGTTTTTCGTCGATATTGCGCAGCTTTCAAAATATGAAATGCATCGTCTTGTCAACCAATCAGATTGTGTAAATTTCACTAGCGATAATGAATGTAAATATTGAGATATAATTTTTTGTTTCTCTTAAGCATTCTTTGTTCTTTAGGCTTGAAGTTCTATTTAGGTATCTCTTCATTTAGGTATCAGGTCTTCATTTAGGTATCTTTTTTACCACGTTTTAAACTCACAGCTCTCAGAATTCAATAATGAAGCTTTTCCAGGTATATCTAGAATTCTAGATTTCCATTATGCTAAGAAATAACTTTAGATTCAAGAAGAAAAAATTTTCACACAAATTTTGATATTTATATGCTTTAATGAGCTTATTATGGAGTTGTTTCAACACATCAGGTTTTTTTTATGGTTTATGACTTCAAACTTCCGGACATCATGGTTAACATGACTCTTTTGATGTTCATTTTGCATCTTTTTGTTTCATTTACGAATTTGAAATTTGAAATTGAAATTTTTTGGGATTTGAACATAATAAAATAATTTAGGTATGATGATCTCATCAAAAAATGATGAAGTCGATGCTTTTTTGACCGACAATTGGATAAAATCGACCAAACTCAGTTTAAACTTTGAAGCCTGGTTCTCTGGATGTAGAAAAAGGTTTTTGATGTGATTGTCACAGAAGATCTTCAAATCCTAAAGGTTTCAACTAGTCTTCTGGGTTTCTGGAAAATCGACCCCGGAATCCGATTGTTTGTGGAAATCAAGCCAAAAATTGGTTTACTACTTAATCAAAACTATTTGGTTTGATCAAATGATTAGTTCCTTTAGATGAAAATTCAAATCATCTAATAGACTAAAAATTCAGTTTAATTCAGAGTATGAGTCAAAACAATAATATCACTTGAACAGAAATTTAGGATCTCCTAGTCTGTTTTCCATCAATAAAAATATGGACTGAAAGAAAAAAGAAAAAAAAATAGTTTCTAGTCTAATCATCTTATAATCATCTTATAAATTCAAATTATCTTACAATAACCAAACCCTTTTAAATCATAATGTGATGTTTTTAAAATTCGAATCCCGGCGGGGTTTTCAAATCTCCTTGGCTGAAGATTTTAGTTTCTCTCGAGTTCCAAATTTATATTTTGTATTTTTTGTTTAGGTCATCATGTTAATGGCCAGTGTGTGTTTGGCTGGATCAAAGAAAATTCTACAAAAAACTTTATGATAGCTGTCGAGGAACATGAAACGTGACAAAGAAACACTTCTATCAATCATAAGTCAATATTTTGAAAAGGATTCAACAGTAGTTATTGACTTTTGGAAAGCGTATGACACACTCCTTGATTTAGGATGTAATCTTCAACCACGAGTAAGTCAACTACTCAAAAGAACTTGTCAAAATTGAAGGGCATTGGCATCAAGGTAAATCAAAACTACCAAGATTTCAAAAGCATCGATAACTCTTACCTTGTAAAATTCATATGGAGATAAAACATATGATCAAGATTTGTTTTACGTTTTTGTTTTAGAAATAATTTTGTTTTATAATATTCTCTTTCAGTCAACCAAAAAAATCTTAGTGTTTTTGTGTTATATTTAATTGTAATTCTATTTAACACCATATTTAGTGTTCAATGGAAACACTTCTATAAGCTATTAAAAATAAATTTAAGTTAATAACACAATTGATATTGATATGTATCATGAATAGTTTTGTTGTTGAGTTGTTGGTCGTTGGGTTGTAAAAAAATTAAATTAAATCTAGGAAGTGGAATTGTCAAATCATTGCGTTGTCGGTTGATTTTGATTATATAAAGAAAAAATTTAAATCAATAACATGGGAATTGTTGGATTGTTGATGGTTGGTTTAAAAGCACCAAGGCGTATTTCTTTATTATAGTGATTTATGTATTGTGCAGGATTATATAATTGTCGGTATTTCATATGGAATGCATCAATAGTTATATTATTACTTATACCTTTTGATTGTGGAAGACATTATTGATACTGGTAACATGATGGCTAGATATCAGATATCTTATCTTGATGCTACTATAGTCGATTCATGTTATACACTCATATAGTTATATTCTGTTATAATTATTTTATATTTCTATTTATATTGCTTCATTAGTTTTTTAACTTATTTAGGTCTTTCAGGTTCAACATTAACATAGGCTTTTGAGCTTTTTGTGAAAAGTTCTGTGGTGGTATATAACAAACAGGATATAACCACAGGATATAACAAATTTTTTGCTAATTGCTGTGTCTTTAATTTTATAAACTGTTGCTGTTGTAACTATGGGTTAACAATGTGTGCAACTTCAAATTTAGTATAGGCTTTCAAGTTAGTTTAATAAAAATGCAGTACATTTCTGACTATTCATGTTATGTCAAATACCATTATATGTGGCTTTTTTATTGGCTAATACCGTGGCAAAATTGGTTAAAAATTAGTTTAAAATTCATCTCAGAGTCTTTTTACAACTTTTAACTTTCAAGATTGATGTAAGTAATCATTTTATTTGAATCGTTTCCATTGTTGCCAAGAAGAAAAGTTCTGCTCATACTTTGTTAATGCTATAACCTCTTTCGGAGATTCCAGTTCATTGTGCCATTATATTTGTTGTGTGTTAAATGTTCAGTGTGCTGATATTACTTATAGCAGCTTTAATATTATCAATTTACTCTAAAGAAGGAATATTTCTCTCAAGTTTGCACTTTATCCTTCCAAACATTTCCATTTTCATAAGTGGAATTGAGAGAATTTGAGTTTTCATAAGGTGATAATAGAATGACACTAAAAGCATTTTTAATATTATTGTTTACTTGTTAGGATAATGAATGAAATTTTCAAATGAAGGGAATGTATTGCTTTGATGACATAATAACTTTGGAGAGTGATCTTTTGGTATTAAGACGATTCCACCAGGGAAGTGGTGCAGAAAAAATTAATACAATTGTTTTAGATACAATTGATACATTGAAACGTTTTCTTGGTTGGGCCATTGGTAAACCAACAGTACAGTTAAGATATTAGAAATGTTGTTTGCATGGAAATGTGAAATATTTGATTATTCTTATAATGACTGAATCATTCAATACTCAACATTTTCAATAGAAATATATATAGCTATTTAAAGATTTTCATATAACACCAAAAAAAGTTAAATGTTGTTAAATTTAATTCTGTATACCAAATAGCTGCAATCTTCAAAGGGAGTGTCATACTTAAAACCAAATCAAGCTCAAAATAAAGAGTTCATTATAGTATAAAACAATCTTTTTTACAAAATTGGAAAATCTTTTTTCCTCTAAGAGACATTTAGGTTTAAAGAGTTTTGGCTATGCCCAGTTGTGATATCGTCAAGATAATGAAAAATGCTAACATACAAATGCTTTTTTCAAATGCTCTTCCAGAAAATCAATAAATCAATTTCAGAATTTTAACCTGTTTCTCGTTCTAGTCCATGAGGCAAAGGCCTATTTTCTCAAAAATGGAAATTTTTTGTGAGTAAACCTTTTATATACCAAAATGTCAGAAATTCTTTCTAGAACTCAGAAATCAATGTTAATAGGCGTAAAAGTGTCATCTGTGGACTTAATTTTAACCATATACCATATTCTAGTTAAAGGAGTTTTTTCGAGTCAATTTTGATTGTATTAGCAAAATAAGATCAAAAACAACAACAACATCCATTTTCACTGTTAATGAAGTTATGAAGTTGTCGCTAGGGGGGATGTAAAAATGCAAAAAATCAGAGATTTTTTTTGCCCATTTGTCAAAAGTTACCATCCATGGCCTAAAACCAAAAAGGATTTGAGAAAAGGGCGACATTTGGGTGCATAGAAAATTTTTTATAAAAAATTTCCAACAGGACATGGAGCAATTTCGCCTCCTCCCCCTACTGGAATAGGGTTTAAGTAATGTGATTTTCCATTCTTGCTATGGAGGGTACAGATTATTTACTGCTTATGACCATGATTTTATATTGGCATATTGGCATGAAAGTACATCACTTTGGTGCAAAAACTGATGAAATTGAAAAAGAAAGAGTTAAAGCTGCTTGATGTAACTGAAGGAAATTATTGTGAAATTCGAATATAATTTACGTTAAAGCCATACGCTATATTAATATTTGATCAAATGTTTTTATTTATGTCATATGTATTCATTGATTGCTTCCTTTGATTATCCAAAAGAAAATAATTAAAATATAAAATAGAATTGGAGAACAGCTTTGTGCTGTATTCAACATGTTTCATAATATTTTTACAATGTATTAAGAATACACGTTTTTTATATACATATAAGTGACTGGTTTGTAAGCAACCAGTACTGACTTAGAGTTTTTCTGAGGCAACTTTCAGTACTAAAACTTATTTCACTAAGCAACTGATAATTCCTTTTCAAATAAAAATATATCTAAAAATGACGTAGGGTCTCAGGGACATCATTCCTCAAGAAAAAGGTAATTTTGGTCAAGGAAAATAATGACAATAAAGTCAAGATTTTCTCTCTTCAGGCATTGAAGATTTCAGAAATCTTGATTTAAGATGATCTAAAAATTTGCTGCTTATTTTGTGTAAACAACTGGCAATTTTCAGTATTGAAATTGCAAGGCTTCAAAAGCAACTTTCAGTACTGACCCCTGATCTTAGTTGCTTATAAAAAGAAATGTGTAAGTGTGGCAGTCATTATAACTAAAGATAAAGAAAATAATTTTATTAAGTCCAATGGAAGCTGGACTGCAAGCCATCCAAGCTATGTTTCTCTTAATTTTACAAGCTAAAGATGCTGAAATGGATTGCCAATATTCATAATTCATCAAGAACATTTTCTTTTAATTGATGCTTGATTGAACGTAGGGGTAGCATCAGAGGTTGAATTTTTCCATCCAGCTGACAGTGAACACTGTCACTCTATTGATTGATACCAACTTCACTTTTTTAGACTGTTGCGATGATAACAGAAGCGAAAAATTGAGCAAAACTGTTAGACTAATATGGCTAAAAGACTATGATTAGCTAAAAGACCTTAGTTGTCTTTCTATCAATTTTTTTATTTAGTTTTCTGTATTTATAATGCCATAGGCTGCTCCGATGGCAAAAAAAGAAACAAAAAATAGTTTTCAAATCCTCAGAACATTTGAGGTATCAGTGTACCAAGTTTGGTTAATGGAAGTATGTAGGGGTCTTCTTATTGAAGTGTTGCCATATCGATTTTACTAGGGCTTTTTGTGTTAATATCATCAGTAAAGTTGCCTTAAATAAGTAGAACGTCGTTTTTCGTCTTTTCTAGCCTTTTTGAAACAACATATATCTGGTTCCATATGAAAAGTATTGCTTTCTACACTTTGGTAACACCTTTTCCTCATATCAATTATTGCAAGTTTCTTACAGGGTCAATATCACACAGGAAGCGCCAGCTTTTACTGTGAAGGGGATTTAGTGTCAGAATTTTGTAGGTGGAGGTTCATCCAAGACTTCAACAACACCAGGAGTCGTTGTTGTAAGATTACTACTACGCCGATACATTTTCTTGAGGTCATGGTAGAAAGTTAGTTATCATGACGACTCCATATTCTTCTGAGGTTGTTGTTTTAATATTCCCACGACCCCTCCCTGGTTTTTCAAAGGTGTTGCTGTAATATTTCTTACCATGACATCGAGATTTACAGATCAAGATTTCTTGATTGATTATCCTTATAAAAATGGATGCATTTTCCAATCATGTAGACAACTTGAATTTAACTACAAAAGTTTAACTGCGACTTTTGACCTGATTCTTTGTGTTTATTGCAGTACTACAATTTTTTTTAAGAAATGACATGCCAAAAAGTTAACAACTCTGTCAGAGCTAGAAAAATGTAGTAAATTTTGCAAACATTCACTGTTAAATTACTTTGAAGCTGGCGATATAGGATAAATATGGCAAATACCTAATGACTTGCTTTTCTTACTTTGTACGTTATATTATTTTGTTAATTTTGTATCAGTATGTTGTTGACATTCTCGATTGCCGGTGATCTAAAGATCTTCTTTCGGTCTTTCCTTCTTCAGAGAAAGAATTGCCAAAATTTCCAGTTAAGTAAATTCCCAACAAGTTTTTGCTGAAATTATTTTGTATTATATTATTTTGAGTGTATTTATTTTGTAGTATATTTGAACCATTTTGTGCATACATTATCTGGTATCTTCTTTGTATCTTCTTTGCATACATTATCTGGTATCTATTATTTTTCCCAACAAAAAGGTTAAAACTTTTTGCCAATACTGGAGATGGCGTCATAATCTAAGGTTATGGACTCTATGGCTCCCCAGATTGGTATTTATTGCCATTAATGTTTTGCTTTAACAAGTAGCATATAATTTTCTATCAAGTAACATAAAGTTTGATGCTCATAAAGAATTTCTTTACTTTTCCACCAAAAATCAGGAACTCATGATTAGAAAATGAGGACTTTTGGGCTCTATAACTCTTCACATAGGCTTTTTCAACCCACTATCTTGTATTGAAAATTAATCAGTGTAATATTTATGACCATTTGATACATAAAGCATTAAAATTCGAGGATTTAAAATTTTCTTGACTGTAGACTGTGACCGCATAATTAGAACTTCTAGGCTCTGTAGCTTCTTACAGAGGCTTTTTCAACCCCATATCTTTTATTAAAAAAATTATCAGCATAAAATTTACGATTGATTGATTTAAAAAACACTGAAATTTGAAAATAAAACTTTTTTCTTCAGTGTAGATTGTGACGTCGTCATATCTCAGGAGCAGTATTTTGGTGAACAGTCATTTTCGATCTTTGAAGGTCTGCTAACCCTCTCCACATTCCAGTCATATAATAAAAGGTTAGGCAATTGGCCAAATGTTTTAAAAATTTACTATAAAAACAGATATTTTTTCTTCTTAAAAAGATACATGTATGTAGCTAAAAAACAAATGATATAGATGACACTTTCAGACCTATTAACATTGATTTTTAAATTCTACATAATATTTCTGACATTTTGGTATATAAAACATTTACTCACAAAAAAATTCCCTTTTCAGCATTGCCTCACGGACTACTTTTCATTTTATGCTGACCCTGCAATAACTGAGGATGGAAAAATATCTGAATGATAATGTTTTTGTTTTTGTAAAGCTATAATGGTCTTATTTTCAAAGATATTTGCCTCAACCACTGAGAAAACATGGTTTTTGAGATTTAATATGCAGGCATAACTTCTAAAACAGCCTAGAACTAGTTACATTGGTGCATAACCAAAAAAATTGTATATTTCCAGTAAGTGTTGAGGAATTTTTTTGAAAGTTTCACAAAATTGTCAGTAATAGTTTTTTAGATATTCAAAATTGTAATTACTTAAACATATTCGATTCACTTTTATGACATCACAACTCATTTTCCATTAATATCAAAAACTTGAACACCAATTATCTTGAAAATGAAAAACTATTTCTATAAAAAGTTTCTTTAAACATGTAATGGGCTCTTCCATTTGAGTGGAACTTTAAAAAAGTGAATTTTAAAACTATGACAATCCTTTTAATGTTTCAGATTTTTTTATTCACATACTATTCATTTTTTTTATTCATATTTCAAAATTATTTAACATTTAAGTTTAAATGGTTAAGGGGAAAAATATGAATTGTATTTAAGCATTTTTTTTTTTTTTTTTTTCATTTTATAGCTAAGAGCAGTCTGCATATAGACTGAGCAGGCGATGCTTACTCATCCGGAATACTTAATCACAGTACTTATCAGAATGCTTTGCAGCCAGTTGAATAATGGATTTGGTCTAGATAATGATGATGGTATGTATCATAGTTGTTGCCAATGTTTTTGTACGTATTTTCTGTATTTGTTTCATAAATTAAGGTTGTATGTTCTATGTTTTGTCATTGTTGTGTCTCAGTTCTATATTTTCACTTATTTAAACTGTAACAATGCTGCAGACATGGTATGCTGTTGTGTAAAATAGTTGCCAGATTTTTATGCAGTTAGAGCAGTTTATATTCAATTTAACCCTTAGAATCCCAGCCATTTTCAAAAATTGGATTTTTTTCAAAGCAAAAATTGGTGAATAAAACAGGCCGTATCACCAGACTGAAAGTCTTCCAGAGCTTTGTTTTGGTTTCGTTGGAAAGAATATTCGAAAGTGACCAACTTGGGCACTTTACTATGGCTGATTACTTGCCACCCTCGTTCCCGGAATATTCCGGGGTTGGGACTCTACAGGTTAAATAATGCGGTGATATAAATTCAATGTGCATTATTATTTATGTGTTTTTACTTTTACTTGTTTTGCAGTGTTTCTAAACTTTCTTTTCGTTTCATTTCTGTATAACAACATTTTGATAGCTTTGTTTTCTCAAATCATTCCTTTTCATTCTGCACTTTCCTCTATTTCTATTTGTCTTTTTCTATTGACAGTCCTTTCGTTATCAAGATTACATTATATTACTATTTTTACAGTGAAATCTGTATAAGACGACCACTCTGGGGACCATAAAAAAGTGGTCTTCTTGGACAGGTGGTCTTATACAGGTTGCAAACAATAGAAAATGCCATGTTGGACTAAGAACTAGTAGTCTTAATAGACAGGTGGTCTTTTTATAGAGGTGATCTGTTTATAGAAGTGATCTGCTTTAGCAGGTTTCACTGTAATTCTTGTTCTAAACACTGATAAGTTTAAATACTGATATATATTTTATTTTTGATCGATAATAAAGTTAATTCATAGTGAGGCTACATTATAGTATATTCTTTTCAGGATACAAAACTTGGTTTGAAGCATGTGGCTTCCTCAAAAAATGATTATGCTTTCAGAATATATCAGAACGCATCTCCCTATTTAATTGGTATGGTGGGTTTAAATCTTTGAAACGATATTTATGAAGTTGGATATTGGTGTCATAAAGACTATTCAGGTCAAGGAATAATGACAGAAACATTGAAAACTATTATTGATTTTTCAATAGATCAATTATACGTTGAAAAACTTAAACTACTGACACAACCTCATAATACAGCTAGTCGAAAGTTAGCTCAGAAGTTTGACTTGAAAGAAAATGGATTTGAGTTAACAAGATCAGGTTTATGACCAGAATGGGGTGAATATATAATGATTATATATAAGAAGTTTCTACAATAAGAATTAATTGATTTCGAGATTTGTAATTGAAATTTATGATACAAAGTTATACTATTTGCAATAACTCTGTATTAATCCCTTTTAATAAAGAAATATTTTGCATCATCTATTGTACTGTATCCATTCTTGCTCATTCAAATATTGCTCATTTTTTTATTTTTCATTTTATACCCCTTGCACTTGGTTCACCAGTAATACAGTAGACATCCGCTAATTCAAATGCTACATAATTCAAATATTCCTTATTTTGAACCTTTTTCTTAGTCCCTTGAACTCAAAATTCTTATTTGTTGTTCTGTTTAATTCAAACATTCCCTGTTTCAATAATTCAGTCCATTGCGTGTCCAAATTATCCGATGTGTACTGTATTTGGATTGTTTAGGGTTGATCTGAAATTGATACTGACATTTTTTATGTAAAGACTCTTTATGTTGTCTTTAATTTTTGGATGTATCATATTAGAAACTTTCCACATTAAAGTAAGTGTTTTGAAAATGTTGATATTTAGTTATGAATTATGCTGTTTGCTAAGTTTTTTATGGGATTAATCAAAGCAATTGTCATTCAAAGGTAAAAAACACAACCGTAAATTCATTGAAATATAAATGCCCAATCTTTAATAAAGAGCTATTTTTTCACCATACTCTTGTTATGGGTTGTTGTGGTGCATCGAAGCTCTCTACACCAGAAAAAGGCAGCATTTGTTTTGCTAAAAGTATTAATTTATGAATAATGTTCCTTGGTCTATTTTTTTAAATAGTTCTGTTAAATATTTTTTTTGTGAAAAAGTTGATAGCTGAAACCAATTTTTTCAAAATGTGTGTAGATTCATCTAATTAATTCGTAAAATGTGGTGGAGATATCTGACAATGCCTTAAATATTCCTTCTTATCTATCCAGGTTGTTTTCAATTAGAATCCTTAGATGTTTTGAAGATTATTAATTAATTATACTTTCAAAAATGAAGATAAGAATTTTGTTGCTAGTTGGTTTGAATATAATATACTTTATGTGATATTATTTTTATAACTTGGTTTACCATTGTTATAGTTCTCAAATTCCGCACTTCTACTTTGTTGTCAATGATATCAATCATACTTTGTTATCTATCAGCCTGTATCATGGAGTACTATAAAGCCTGAGATATTATTATTGAGATGTTTATTACTGATGAGATAGATTTCTTTTGATTTGGAATATAGTTTAAAGTTTAAATTTTTTTGGAATACAGTTTAAATTAACACATGGTAATATTATTAATATGGAAAATTCTATTAATTTTACAAATTATTTATTTTGTGTTAACTAATCAGCAAGTCTTTATGTAACAGCAGTTGCCAGAATATTTAATTTCTAACTTCATAATTTATTTGCTATAAAAGAACTTCCTTGAATAAACCTATTTTTTACATATGCATGTCTATATTGTTGCTCTATTGGTTTATATTTTTATGGTTGGTCACTTGCAAATGTTATCACTTTTCTTCTTCTGGACTTGAAATTACATATAATTTATTAATTACATTATTTATCCTATCCCCTGCATTATTCATTGAGTTAAAATTCCATGCAGGTTGGAAACTTGGTTGAATTGTTATTGATGAATGTATTTGCATAAACTAATGATCGCTTCAGATATTACTATGAAGTTTTGTATGCTGGCAACAACGATTATGACTTAAAAAAATATGGATATATTAAGAAAAAATATGGAAATAAAATAAGGAATTAATTGTGAGGCAGTTTTTTAGATAAAGGTTATTTTTTCTTTGAAGCTTTATCACCCACAAATAGTAGCTTTAACAAATGATTTACGGCTTGCCGAGGGTTTCAAGACATTTTCTCTTGAGTTGGACTATCCATGAAAATGTTGCTGTGCTAGTAGCTTAGGGGAGACCTCTTTGGAAGAAAATATCATACTACTTGATCTGAAGTACCTCGGAAGATAACCCAGTTTATCCAACTAGCATAATTCAACTAATGACCTTTTTTGAGGAAGATTGTCTTGTTTGTCTTTGAAATGGATTCAATCTTTGTTATTTCTTTTTGGCGATAATAAATATATATTTTAATTTTTTGCTCACTATTATTAAAACTACTGATTTTTTAGTTTATTTGTTAGATTGAGCAATATTAGTGTATTTTTTAGATTGAGCCATATACAAATATTTTGGTATAATTAGCAAGATTACATTTCCAACGTACTCAGAGGTACTTAAAGCAAGTTTTAGCATTGCAGTTTTTGCTTTAGTATCAAAATCATACAAAGAGAAGACCTGACGATAGTAAGTTACTCAACAAAGATCATGAATTCTCATTATGATATTACTAAAGTTGTTATCCATCAAGATTAGCAAGAAAGAATCGTGTTGATGGATTTGGAGAACGTCATAATTAGTCCTGGCTCCCTAATGTATTTCCGTAAAAAAACTCAAGAGAAGGCATAATATTAGATTGTGATGATTATTTACTAGTCAAATATTGAAAAAATTTGGGTGACTCCATTGTTAACCTGCAAGGGTATCACAATTGGGGGCAAAAAGTTTCCCTGTTAAATTACCTGTTCTTGGGACCTAGTAGAACAGGAAAAATCGTGGCTTTTATGACCATTTTTAGCAGATCTTGTTTTGAATTTTGAATTAAGTTCATCAAATAGAAACTTTTGAGGAATATCAATGCCACTCTTCTAAAATCAACAGGAACATGCAAATTTTAGACCACAGATTTTGGGCCCAGTTTGGGTCAGCCCAAAACTGATCTCTTAGAATTCATTCAAAGTTTGCATATCCCAACAAAATAACCATAGACAATTCAAAATCATATAAAATCCATATCTTGAAAATGCTTACTTCAGCATCTATCGTCTGTTTTACAATTTACCAATGCAGGGGGTTAGTACATTTAATTAACAAAAGGCATTTGATAAGCTTTTGTTTTTATGAGAAAAATGCTAGAAAAACTTCAGTCTGATCAATATTTTAAATTTCTATCCCAAAAACTATGGCAGTTCTTTAAGAATATCAAACCAAATTGAAAGCAAGCAATTTACAATACCCCCGTCTTTAGTCAAAACTTTTTCCAAATGGCAAAGGAAATGCAAAGATTTTTTTAATAATATGCATATATGCAATATCGTAGTTACATTATAGTGTTATTAATCAAATTAGAGCCGACTACTCAGCTGATATAATTATGAGGATAAGACAAAAACACAAAATAAGAAAACTGATTATATGCAAACATGTATGTATGTGCTCTTTGTGTAGGGGTGTACCGTGAAAAACCAAAAGGGGAGTTAAATCTTACGTAATTTACTATCTAAGGAGGCCCCGCTATGGTTTGGGCCAATAGGAAAGAGAAATTTTGAAATTTATGTGCTGTAGATTGGTTAAAATTGACTCCAAATTTGAACTTTCCTTGAAAAAACAACCTGTTTAAAAACCCCTAAAACTTCTAAATAATACAATCATGAGAAATAACTATAGTAATAGATACTTAAATTTGAATAACACCAAACTAGTCTATTTGTAGACTACTGCAGGTTGTTTAGGGAAAAAGTTTGCCAGAGGGGAGGACGGTTTCACCCAATGACCCTCCCTCCACAGTACGCCCCTGCTGTGTAAATGAATGTTACGTGAAGGGCGAGATTTCGGACAGAGTTTTCGGAAAACAATATGACAAATCGCTGTTCTACCAACTCTGAAACTTGATTGAAAAAAGTTAAGTTCTTGACTTCAAGTACCAAAACATTTTCATGAAAGGAGGAAGAAGAGGAAAGCGATTGGTAAAGTATCTTTGAACTTATTCAGGTGGCCTTTTGATGTGCATTAAAGTGGATAGAAATTACCACTACCCCTCCTGGTTAACCTTATTACACTCAGGGTCAACAGGGCCCTGGGTGTTATTTGGCTTGACAGACGTTTTGGTAAACCTGGTTATTTTTGAGAATTGAATTGTATACATTGGAATAAATCATAGATTCAAAAGTAAAATAAAATATCAAGACTGTGTGCTATTTCGGTAACATTATGCTAGTTTATCGTCCGATTGAGCTGTCTACCAGTATTATATGAGAAGGTGATTTTTATTTGGCTAATAATTGACGAAGTAAAGCTCGCATTTGGTTCTTTCTTTAAAAAAAGTAATTACTTTTAACAGTCATCAAATTTAATTTTTCACGTTTTTTACTGAAAGATCCAATAAAGGAACTAATACAGAGATAAGCATTATATTAACAATTAGTAAGATCCATGAAGAGAGGTTTTAAAAGGATTTCAAAGAATCTGCTTCTTTGGGGTGGAGAAGAATCAATATATTTTTTCTTTTAATTCTATCTACTTCTTGTTTTGTTCATTTGTTGTTGCAGCTGAAGTGATTTAGATGAATGTTGTCATTTTAGATTCCTATGTTGCAATGGGACAATAATACAGAAAACTTGACTGATGCAGAAAAATTACTGAAACTTGTTACCAGTCTTCATAGTCTTCTAGGCAATTCTATAAAAAGTCTTGTTTTTGTACTTACTGTTTCCGGTCACTAAGCTTTTGTGAATTCCTTCAAGCAATATTCCCAGAATATCCTTAGCCTCTACAGTATAGGCGTAGCCCCTTCTCAGCCATAGTAAAATGGCTAGGGTGTCCCTTACCGACATCAGCAAATAGAATGTTCTTTCCAATTTAACCAAAACTAATCTCTGAGAGTCTTTGGCTGTTGAGACAGAAATGAGCTATACTTAAAAGTTTTCCTCAAAACGACGCTCACATCAAATTTTCCAGACTTAATTTCTGAGGGGCAAATACAGGGGCATCCAATGAAGGTGGTAAAAAGACTTAATTACAGAAAAATTGTAAAAAATCAGCTCGAATAGAGAAAACTCTTTTCATCAAATTTTGTATTATTCATTCCATCAACTTCATCAATGAATTATTGCAAGTAAGAGCAAAGCTTGTACTTAGGGATTAATATTTCTTCAATCTGGCCAAAGTTAGCATTTTTACTCCGAAGAAAATGTGACAGTAATAGATGACGGCGTCATCATAAGATTATTGTTTTTATAACTTTATACAGTATTATTGTCTATTACCTTGTGAGAAAGCATTTCATTTCGCCTTTTTGTTCCAGAGATAAAGGGACTTAGCACCGTTACTCCCGCATCAAAGCATTAAAAAACTGTTTTTTCCTACTTTCGATCCTTTATAGTCAGCCAAATATATTGAATTTTTGGCCTATAACTAATTTGATAAAACTCAATATATCAACATAAAATTTTAGAGAAAATAAAAATTCATAGGTATTAGATTGCAGACACCAACTGTTACCTTGCCATAGCAAAATTTGGCATACAAAAGGAATTAGTGAAGACTTCATAAAATTGATGGCACTAAGAATATTTTAGAAAAGTAAATACTTGAAAAGTGCGTTTGTAAATCTACTATGATACAAATTTTTTAGGATCAACCGATATTCAAGTCTTAAAGGAAAGTATCATTAAAAATTGATGAAATGATCCCATCCCACAACTGCAAACTGTAACCTCTGTTCCCTGAGCTTAATAACTTTAGCCAGGGAATCATGGTTTTTTTTATGCCCTTTAAAGTGCACTGAAAAACCTATTTGAATTTGGTCAAAGATGCTTTGCTAAGTGCTATGTGCTATCTTGCCGGGTCCCCCTCGTTGTCCGATATCTCTTTAGTCCGACATCTCTTTAGTCCGACATTTCGATATTCCGACAAATCAACCAAAAAATATCTCTATATTTCGACAGTTGTTTTATCATGTTCTTAATTCCGACATCTCGTTATTCCGACAGCGTACCTTATACTTCACATATAATAAAAACCATTGGGCAAAATAAGTATATATTTTGTCTACAATTAACCAAAAGGAAAACATTTAGATATCAAAGCCCCAAAAACCTCTTACAGATTGCGACTATGAAACAAATACACTTTTCCTCGTTTAGTCAAGGCATAGGTTTTTGATGTATGAGCTCTGTGAATTTGATTGGTTTATCATCTACATACATTTATAATGTCAAATGCGGAATAGAGTGTACTGCGTTAGTCATGATCTCAGTACCAATATGTTTGTTGCTATAGGTTAAAGTCATTGCAGTTCGAAGTTTATGAAAAAGGAAACTGCTAGGTTTAAAACACGATAAATGCATCTAACAAATCAAATGTTAAATATTAGCATTTAGTACTTCATTAAGCTATGAATTCAGAACTGTAACTGTGATTGTTCTCCATATTAATACCTCAATAGTTCTGTGAGTTTAATATTAGTCTTTCAGCTCAATAGTTTCACGGCTTTTCTCATACAGGAAAATGGTTTATAGCCTAAGCCAAAAAACTAACACAAACGACAAATTTCCACACTTTTTTTTCGCCAAAGCTCAATGAAAAGTTATTAATAGCCCAAGTCACACGAGAGATTGATATATTAAACTGATTAATATATTAATCTAGCAAAATATTAACCTCGTGTGACCACGAGAGATTCATATATTAATCAAAACATTAACCTGGAAATATTAATGTGTGTGACTACGGTTGGTTGATTAATATTTTTATGGGATTCATAAAATCATTAGTATTTTCACTGTGTCTATTAATAGGTTTTAATGAGACGTGTCAGACGAACAAATTAATATATTAATCACATTAATATTTTGTAAAATATGAATCGTTTGGATTCATATTTTCATATTAATGTTTTGAGTGACAATTAGTTTAATATTACCGTAGTCAGACGAGAGATTAATATATTGATCAGATTAATATATTAATCTCTTGTGACTTCGGCTAATGAAAGATGTTATATTTTCCGTACTAAATCAGCAATTTAGTTTCAGGTCGTTATTTGCAAGCTCCACTCAACATGAATAACAATTATGAAGAAAAAGAAAAAGCAGAAAACTTAGCTCCACAGCCGGGCAATATTTATTGAAGGCAAAGTATCATATCGAGAATTCGTCAGGGGTTTTCAGATACCTAGCATAGAAGTTCCATCATAGTACTTACGAAGTCCCAGCATTGATAAAGCATTACTTTTTGTTTTGCCGAAGTTTTAACTGTAATAACATATATCAGAATATCGAGATGCCCCTTTATAGATGGAGAATGTCAGACTATCGATATGTCAGAATTAAGAACATTGTAAAATAACTGTCGGAATGTGGAGATGCTTTTCAATGAATTTGTCGAACATCATTTTTGGTAGTCATAGTTAGCAACTTGAATATTTTGAAGCGCCACAAATCTACTATTTTTATGCAAAAGGGGAAATTTTGATTAGAGACAAAGGTACTATTTTAATTGAAAATGCTTGCTTGCTTTCAGTTCGGTTTGATTTTCTTAGAGAGCTCTCACTGTTATTGGGATAGAAATGCAAAATATTGATCAAACTAAAGTTTTTTAATCGTTTTTTTTTCAAGAAAAAGAAAAGTTTGTTAGAAAGTTTTTTGTTATTAAATACACTAACCCCCTGGATTGGTAAATTGTGAAAAGGACCATAAATGCTGAAGTAAGCATTTTCAAGATATAGTTTTTATATGATTTTGAATGGTTTATGGTCGCTCTGGTGGAATATGCAAACTTTGAATGAATTCTAGGAGATCAGTTTTGGGCTGACCGAAAATGGGCCCAAAATCAATTTTGGTC
>JANSTP010318582.1:0-16677 GCA_025330745.1 Cladonema radiatum | reverse complement strand
AAATAAAGCTTGAAATGAAAGTTACTGATTGGCTCAAAACTATGTAGGAGAAAAACTAATCAGAAAACTTTTAAAAAAATGAAAACCACTTGATTGAAACCACTCCAATTTTGTTTGAAAAAACTGACATTTTCCCATATGAAGCTCTTTCCCTACAGCAAACTGCTATGGAGAAAACAGGTTACAACAGATATAATGGATCTAACCTTTTTTGGATATACAGGTGAATGCACTCTTTACAAAAGACATGTGCCTCAGAGCCATGAGTGGCTTCTTTGATGACATGTTGACATATGGCACAATAAAGCTCATCATCTTTCTTCTCTTCATTTAAAAAATCATGCTCATAACCTGGTGCCATATTCAAATGAATTATGCCCAGTTGCAGTTGGATTAATTTAGTAAATTTTATGTACTATTGCAGATGAAAAATAAAAACTATCTTTAAGAAAATATTTTTATGTTTACACAATTCCTATCTGATCGATCCATGCATAACATCTATCAAAGGTTTTAATTAATACCAATTTCATTGCTTTAATATACAGTAGTTTATTAAAGGGATTCTGAAGTGAAAATACAAGTTAGGTCTATATGAAAGAGAAAGAAAAATGATGAACACCATGTTATATTTCATCTTAATCTAACTTCTTGTTCTCATGATATTTGAGTTTAAAGATTGTACAGCTCAGGCTCTGTCTAACAGACATAAATTTATTATCAAAAAATTTTGTTCACAGAAAAACTAGTTCCAGATACACTACAAACTTAACTAAAAAAAATACACAATTCATCTAATAACTTTAACTGCAAAGATCAGACTTCATAAACATTTCTATAAATATATGCAATCTATTTTTACGATTTAAATTTTATCAAGACAATTTTCAAACAACACTACTAAATCAATGCAGACAAAATAATTTGCAAAAATGTCTTGTAGTTTCTCTTCAAAATCAAATGTCTTGCTTATCAAAAAACAATAGCAAACAAAATACCAAAAATATAAAAAGATATATAAAAGACTATACATAAAAGATTATGGATAACATGCTGTGCATTCTAATAACAATAAAAATAAAACAAAGAGATGTATTCTTTAATTAAGAATATTTTTTCTAATTATGTATTCAAAAGAGTTATAAATAACAGCTAAAATAAATAGCTTAGCATTCATAAGTCAATAGCTCAAAGCAGTAATTAACATTAAGTTAAGAAATACAGATTAATAAGCAAATATTTCTAGTACAACAAATAATGATTCTATTTCCAGCAAATCAAATTAGAAAAAACAAGTACAAATCTTCATTAAGTTTGTTCACTAAAACAACATTACCTTTTCAAAAACATTAAACTATATATTAGCCTTCAATTGAAATACACCGAAGGTTTCCTGTCACAGCCAATTTTGTTTTGAAGTTGTAATAAGATGCCCATATTTTTTTTTTTTTTGCTAGTATTAGTTTAAAATCATAGGCCAGAAGTTCATATGAACTTATCATGCCCGGACGGTATTGTTAATGTTTTTTCATTTTATTTTTAATGTTTTCTCAGTATTTTTAATGTTTGATGTTAGTTATAGTTTAATCCATGCCATAAACAAACCAAACAATCCATGATAGCTGCATCAAGCTTGTTTTGAGTGGACTTTTTTGGTCGTTTTCAAAGGAAGATAAAAGTACCACTCTTGCCTAAAACCTTAACCCTTCCTGGACCAATCCTTGATTTGTCCGGGAACGAGGGTGACAAGGGGCTTAGCCAGTCATAGTAAAGCACCCAAGGCGGCGTTTGAGGCCTCACTTAAAGGAAATCGAATGCTCTTTTCAATGACACCAAAACCAATTTCTGGGAGGCTTTAGTTCTTGAGATACAGTCAGTTTATTCCACATTTGTTTTCCTGAAAAAAGCCATATTTTTGAAAATGATTGGACCAGGAAGGGTTAAATACTCAAGGAAACTCAATGAAAATTAACATAATGGTAGATGTAAATTTCAAAAAATAAAAAATTATGGACAAAAATTGCTCACAATAAAGTGGGAGCAAATCCCAGTATGCCTAGGACAAAAAATTCATGATGTCATCAAAAATTATCCAATATTGTCCTATTACGCCTTGGTAATGCCTAACCAATCAAATTGCAGCCTAAAGAAAAATTTCTGAAAATTTTTGTTTGATTAATGTTGTTTTTTCACTTTTTTGGTTGAAAAACAAAAAACATTCAGTTATACCATGCTATAGAGAAAAAAGCATGTTAACAAATAAGACTAATAAATAACACAAAACAATAAAAGAGTTAATAAGGGTATGACTATAAGGGCATGGACACATAATAGATGCAGAAAAGACAAATTGACATTAAGAAAAATTTAAAAAGAATATCATACAAAATAAAATTCTATGTAATTTTCTTTACCTACTTGAATTTTTTAGCCTGTAGTTTCTCCACCACTCTGCAAGTGATGATGTCATCATATTTTGATTGAAAATACTTTGCAAGATATAGCTCTGTTTATTCAATTTTTTTAGAAAGATAACACTCCATATCTAGAAAATGAGGCATAAATAGGATCATGTATCATATTTGTAAACGATGAATTAACAAATCTTGAATAAATTTACTTTCATATCCCTGCTCATGACAGCTGGCTAGGGTAACCTACAATTGGTTAAAAAATACTGAAAACCTTTCTTTATGATAGTATCAGGAAATTTACTATTATGATAATACTTAGGCAGTTAAAACTTTCCTCTGAGAGTTTTTTCATTTCCCACAGATGATAGCTGCAAACAAACTAAATCTTCAAGTTAATCATGGTATATATTGTTACTGTATTTTCACTGTGTGAGAATTTATCTAAGGTTCTAAACTATTTGTATACTAAAATTCTGAAATCATGTTTATAAAGAACTTCACTTCTTGTCAAGTATTAGAAAAAGAACTTAGTCCCTCAAAGTTTACTTCAAAACTTGATGCTGTGGACTCTCCATAACTCTAACACCAAGGAGAGTTTGAGTAACAGAGTTAAATGATACTATGTTCTTTCCATTATGCCAGCAAAATTGTTCGAGTTAAGGAGAGACTCCAGTTATAGAGAGTCCACTGTATTTTCCTTCAATATATAAAACAAATATAAATCTAACCATAATAATACACAATAACTTTAAACAATAAACAAAACACTAATAAAATCTCCCCTCTATCTTGGTCCTCTTAATATCCTGTCTTACAAAAACTATTTTCAAAAATTAAGATGACAAGTAAGATGGATATTCTTATTTCCTGTTTTCTGTGATTGTTCTGTTGAAACATGAACATATAAGGGTAAAAGGGTAGAAACATTTTAACCATATTCAGGATTAGAGCAGTGGAATATATTTAACAAAAAGGTCAAACATAAACCTTCCTGCAATGACTTGACCTTGATATTTTCAAATGTTTTTTATTCTTCACTGGCATGAAAAAACATTGTATTTTATTGGCAAGGAAAGCCATTCCAAAACAACAAAACGAGGTGGAGAATGATAAATATTCAACTATCAAAATCACATTATTGCAGGAAGGTTTATAGAAAACGAAACAATTGAATTCAAAAATGTTTATTTTCTATAATTTTTATAAATATTTTTGTCTATAAATGAAAATATTTTTGTCTATAAACATAATATATTGTGCTCTGTAAATAACTTGACCATAATGTAGAAGGTAATTATACACTTTGTTATATTATTAACTCAACATAACATTTAATTCTTCTTCTTCTTTTTATGTGTTCTGTAAACCAATAGGAGATCGAAAATTAATAAACCAAAGAAATTACTATTTTTGGAAGATAATAATTGGATGAACTAAGGGGTGAATCTTTTTATTCAATACTTCATTTTATCAGACTAAGGGTTACCATTGAAAGTATGACTACAAATCCCCCTTCCCGAAACACACAGACTAACAATAACACTTTGCAAAGTAATATTTCCAGTAAATTTTCACCCCTTCCTGCACATAATCTGTATAATTTTCTTACTGATGAAGTCATCACAAAAGTGATAGTTCCATCAATCTTTAATATCAATGTTTTAGTGCAAAACGCAATAAAATTTGGATCATTATTTATGAACATTTAGCTAGCGAAGCAATAAAATCGATATGTAAACAGTGACATGATGTTAGGCATGAATTTAGTATCAAGGTCAAAGTGGTCTATTATCATAGCACTATGGCACGATGACTTTAGTAATATAACCTTATCATCATTATCATAAAGCAGTCAGATTTAATGCTCCAAACACTCTTCAACTTTGTGGAAGAAAAGAAAAGAATATCTTTTCGATTTTGTCATAACAACAAGTTTACGAGTAAATTGAAGAATAATTTATTTATTATAATTTATGTTTTCTTCTACTTCTCTCAGACTTCGAACTCAGTTATTCACCAGTGCTACAATGTGAGAGTCTCCTTACAAAACATGCAATCTCTAATGATATAATGGTAGCAAAAATTTATATATAATGAAAAAATTTTCAAATACTTTCCATTCAGAATTAGAATTGACAATTTCCCACTTTAGGATTTACCTAAGACAAAATTGGCTAGCTTACATATTTTCTAGATTTTACAACAGAAATTCCAGACAATTCTCTGAATATCGATTGAAATTTGACTTTCAAAAAAATATCTGGACATACCTCTTTGCTCCCCTCTTTTTACTGTATTTCCTGATAGCTGTATTGTCACTATCTGAATGAGCAAAAAATAAAACTTATCATCTCTGAAAAGTACTATTTCCTGAACTTTCAATTTGGATCTCTCAGTAATAATTATAGTAATTACTACTGCCTTCATTATCTTTATAACAAGCCTCCCTGTTCAAGAAGACCATTTGTTTGATGCTCAGAGTGTTTGCCTAATGGAGGTTCCACTATTGTTGGGTTTCAATGTAAATAATAATATATCGGCAATAAAAAATGATTATAAATTCAATCATAAATGAAGCTTCATTTGTATTTAATAATTGCTTGAACGTTTTGCTGTTAATATGTTAGGGAAAAAAAGAACTGACCAGAACCAACTCAACAATCCTACAACCAGATTTGGCCCTCTCTGATTAAATGTTCAATCAAGGTTAATAAAACAACGAATTAGAGTTGACCTTCAAATGAGACAAACAGCAAGAGCCACTGACAAATGAAACTCAATGTTTTCAAGCAAAAAAATATTACCATCAGAACTAGATTCATCAGAAGTGAAGAGCACTTTCTTCTTCCTAAAATATAAATAAAAAAATCAATAAGGTAATCAGTTAAGGACAACATAAACTAATTACTCCATTCAATGTTGCCTGGATATTGGCAATAGGAAACAGAACAGGATGAGTGGAAAAGGACTAAAGAAATTATGTTAGCAAACTTGTATTTATAATGACAAAAACCTTTGAATACATTCCATTTTGAATTGACGTTAGCAATTCCTAGCCTTATAATTAAATTAGCACATTATTGGCAGCTTTACCATCGTTTTTAGAACTTAAGCCCTTGAGCGCTGCTCCCAGAATAATCAGGTAATAAGGGTGGAAAGGGGTATAGCCCCTTGTCAGCCACAGGAAAACGCCCAAGGCACCCAATCTAGACTTTACTTGAAGAAAATTAAGCGCCCTTTCTGATGAGACCAAAACCAATCTCTGGGAGGCTTTAGTTCTTGAGATACAGCCTGTTTTAGCCTGATTTATTTCTTTTCTGGAAAAATTTAACCTTTTTGAAAATGGGTGATATACAAAGGATTAAGTAGAGAAGGAAATAATTTCAAAGGGCTCAATTTCTGCTTGTTTCACACAGTACGGTCAACTTTGACTTCAGTATACAGAAAATTAGGATATTTCAGGTTTTCTCCTCTCCTAGTTAACCCTTTGAGTTCCCTCTCAGGACTAATACAAGAACAAGAAAGGCAAGGGGTATAGCCCGGCATAGCCCCATGTCAGCCATAGTAAAGCGCTCAAGCCGCTTGATATATATAACCCTCATTTAACCCTATTCAGGCTGGGCCATTTAGCGGGTCTGAAAAGCCAGGGGGGCTTTTGAAGCCCTCCTCCCCTATTTTCTCGGGAAATACAAATGTTACAACTATGAAACTTTGAGGGATGATAGTCGGCCATTGGAACAACCAAAATCATGCAGAAGTTTTTTGCTGACGTCATCAAAAGGCTGATGACGTCATTATGTTTACCCATTTTTGTGTCTGGGGCCTGAAAAAAAGGGCATGGCCCTGTGCCCCGTAGAAATTTTTTCAAACATTTTTCTGCCCCACATAATCCTTATAAAACTTTATGAAAAGTCACAACATTTCAAGGTGTATCTCTTTTTCGATCAGAGGTTTTCGCAGAAAAACAGATACGGGGGGCTCCAAAAGCCCCTCCCCCTGCCTGAATAGGGTTGAGACCAAAGCCAATCTCTAGCAAAATTTATTTCTGGAAATACAGCCTGTTTATGTTCTAATTTTTTTCTCGCAACATTCAAACTTTTTGAAAATGGGTGACATACAATGGGTTAAAATATAATGGAATAACTTTTTCCAGACAGTTCTCTTCATATCTGTTCAAATTTGACTCTCTAAAATATATCAACATACCTATTTGTTTTCACCTTTTTCCTAAATCTTGCGTCAACAATATCTGAATGAGTAAAAACAAAAAGCTTGTCATTTCTGTAAAGTACTTCTTTCCTAACAATCGATTCAATGTGGCTTTATAAGTAATGGTTAGCAAGAAGCAGCAAGAAAGCAGTAAATACTTAACAATGAATATTAGTTTAAATATATGCAACTTCAATAAAAACTTATCTTTATAACGCCTTACGTATCTTTATAAAAACTCCCCTGTTCATGGCGACTATTTTTTATGGTTCTCAGAGGGTTCTTCTAATTAACGTTTCACTATCTTTGGGTTTTAAAGAAAATAATGATATCTAGCCCATGATAAACGATTATAAATTCAATCATGAATGGAGCTTCATTTCCATTTCATGAGCGCGCTAACTTTTTACTAATGATGAAAAAGGAAACATTGACTTGGACCGAAGTGAAAACAAGTGCTAAATAAAGTTTCTTGGTTTTTGAAGATTCAAGAATCAAACAACTAAATTTGACCCTCTCTGATCAAATGCCCAATCAGGGTTAATTCTTTGATAAAACAACCAATCAGAGTTGAACTTCTGATAAAACAAACAGAAAGAGTCACTGACAAATTAACCTCAAAGTTTTGAAAACAAAAAAAATATTACCATCTGAACTGGAGTCATCAGAAGTGGAAAGCACTTTCTTTTTCCTAAAAAAATGAGCGCAAAAATCAATAAAAAAGGTAATAAGTAAAGACAAACTTATACAAATCCCTCCCCTTAATGTTGCCAGGCTGTTGGGGATAGGCAACAGAGCACAATGGGTGGCAAAGGTGTAATGTTATAATGGTAGCAAAATCGTATTAACCCTTTCTTTATCGGATAAAAACCCTCAAATTTCCCAGAGCAAAAAAAATGAAATCTACCTATTTATTTTTAATTGACTATAACTCCATCCTTAGTAATTGAAATTCTATGAAATTTTGCCCCTTTTTTCTCTATATATTATTTTTTTAGAAAATAAATAAAAAAATATCAAAAAAAATCCAAAATATCGCATTTTATGAGCAGTTGAGTGCAAAGTGCAACTTTAGAAATTTTGGATTTTTCGGAAATTATTGAACAGAAAAAATATTTTCTTGATGTTTTTTGTGAATCTCCTCAAAAATATCATAGTCTGTTATATGACCTATAATTGGGCAAAGAATCAGCTCAGTATACGAGGTTTTGGAACAGTTATGCTCTATTTTGTAAGACAGATAAAATGAGATTTCTAGCCTTCCTCGCTATAGTGTTTTATCTTCAAATTATGGTAACTCTAAAAGTAGTTGATGAAAACATCTCCGGTTTTTTTAAAAGGCAACAAATTAATTCTAGAATGTTCTCAAATGTTGTTTTGAGCTATAGCTTTGATACTAATATCGCAAAAGTCGTTTTTTCTTATCACCCGCATGGCAGGTAACAGGGAAAAAGACATGGTTTTTTATCACCTGCTGAGCGGGTTACAGCTAAAGAAAGGGTTAATAATGACAACAACTTTGGAATGGATTCCATTCAAAATTGACATTGACATTTCCTAGATTTAAAATTAAATTAGCACTTTGGTTACTTTGCCATTTTTTCTAGACCTTAAAACATAATTTAATGTTTAATTCCAAACAGTTCTCTTCATATCTGTTGAAATTTGACTGTCAAAAATATATCAACACACCTCTTTGTTTTCTTCTTTTTACTAAATCTTTCGTCAACACTATCTGAATGAACAAAAGCAAAAAGCTTGTCATTTATGTATAATAATTCTTCCCTAATAAGGAGCGATGCAATTCGGCTCTATTAGTAATAGCTAAAGCAGCAAGAATGGGGTAAATATTTACCTTAAGGGTATAAATCTTTATGATCATAAATGTTGCGGAATAAACGTTTACAGAACTTATTTTTGCGATATTGGACTAAAATCTCAAAATTTAATTCCGCAAAACACTCCTGAGGCTAGGCATTCGCAAAATTAAATTCCCAAAACTAAAGAATTTTGCTGGTCGAAAAATTTAATTCCGCATTTTGTAAAGTTATCCATCTGTAAACCTTTATTTAAAAGATATGCATAAAGAAGAGCATCTTCAAAATATTGAAACCGCAAAAATTTTAGTTCCGCAAATTTCTCCTATAAAGACTGATTCGCAAAACTTGATGCCGCAATTTACAGTTTTTTTGACGTGTCAATCGCAAAAATTTGTTCCGCAATTTTTTGTGATCGCAAAAAATAATGCCCTTAAGGTAACCCAATCTGGAGCAGTCTTTGTGAACTTAGGATTAACTGGGTGCTTTTTCTTTTGTTGAATCACAGTTTAAGTACTGCCCACTGACTTGAATGTTTCATAACCACATGAGTAATGATAGAATTAATAGACTCCATAAGCAAGCCCTGAGATTTGTGTACGATGATTATGACTGGCTCCTGATCATTACTGCAAAATTCATCATCAGAATATAAAGCAGTTGACTATGCAAATTTATAAGGTGACTAATAATTTGTCTGTTGGATATTTCAAGGATCTTTTCATATTCAAAGATAAATACAATTGCTTGTTCCTTCTAAAAATACTGAGTAGTGTTGAAACATAACGCCTGTCCGACGACACGAGACAGGTAAAAAGATCATCGAGCAAGTAACATTTTCAAAAAATGGTTTTCCGACGGGTCGAGTCACTTTTTTACGGAAAAACAAATGTTTTCGTTAATAAAAGTTATAAAAATCGAGCACCTGGTCTTTCCTTTTTCTTGATCTTTTCATGTATTTTTTCAAACATGTTTATTCAAAAGAGTTTTCAAAAGAATTGTCTAGATATTAAAAATAAATACAACTTCTTTTTGTTATGGGTTTTCTTGTCTGTACAAAGGTGAGCTAATAAAACATTGATTTTAAAAAATTACTACGACGCCAACCCATATACTGAAGGTCGTGGTAGAAAGTCACCACGTCAACTCCATATTCTTTCGAAGTCGTTGTTGTAAGTTTTCTGCGACTCCACCCTGATTATTTGAGGGCGTTGTTGTAATATGTCTTACTACGGCATCAAGATTTACTGAGATCGCCGTTCTATATATATACCCATGACGACTTCATGAAAACAGGGAGTCATCGTGGCCTCGTTTTGAAAAAAATAAAGTAAAAACAACTGATATCTATTTGATATATTATACATATGCTGAGTTCACAGTCCTTTCAAGATGATTTAATTTTTTAATAAAAACTTCATTGTAAAAGAGAAACCAATATGGCTATCGTAAAATACATTTTAATAACGGTATGTAGCTATGTACAACTGTACACAGTCAGTATTATAATTTTTCTGGTAAAACCAAGTGTGGTACATTTCTGTTTTTGAAAATTCTAAGAAAGCTTTTTAGCAAGATCTAGACTTCACCAGGGGAGTTTTTCCTAGGTGGGATATTTCCGGGGCATTATTTCCAGGGAGATTTTTACTGGGGGATATTTTCCGGGGGGATATTTTCCTGATACCGTAGTTTTGCATTTTTTACTACAATTTTCTTAAAATCAGACATTTATCTTCTCTTGATTTTGTCATTTTTGAATGGTTTCTGCATAATAAAAACATATGGTAAATTGTTAAAACATTTTTAGTGATAATACCAAATGTTGTCATATCATTCTCAATGAGATCGCAGATCACGTAGAAACCACCTGGAAAAACGAATTATTTTCACATGTACGTAATATAAAAAGTAAAAGAAACAAATTTTCAATATGGTGGTTATAAAAAACAACCAACTTTTTCAGACTGCTGATATCTTGAAAACGACACCTACAATTTCCATAAGACTTTCAGGAATGGAAGTAACAAGTAGTTAACTAACGATTGAGCTAAGAATTAATCATTTTCAAAATTCGACCAAATTATTTTTCTTAGAGTGTTTATGTACCTTTAAGAATAACTTTGTCAAATTATTTCTTGACATATAATTTTTCGCATCTCTTAAATAGTTTCTTCATAAGCCATATCTCAAGAAAGTAAATAAAATGATAATAAAAGAACGTAAAAACAAAAGTTTTTAATCTTAAAATTCTGCATGTAAAACAGCCTCACATATTGACGCTTAGTTTTCTAAATTTCTTTGTTCAAAACGAGGCCACAACGAATCCCTGCTTTCATGAAGTCGTTGTGGGTATATATTTTAAACAACGAGCTCCAAAAACCAGGGAGGCGTCGCAGAAAACTTACGACGACGACCTCGAGAGAACATGGAGTCGTTGTGATGACTTTCTACCACGACCTTCAGTATATGAGTTGGCGTCGTAGTAATTACACGACAACGACTCCTAGAGTTGTTGAAGTCGTCGTAGGTTCGACGACACCTTCACTTGCGGAATTCTGACACTAATCCCCCCTCATAGATGACATTATATGAAAAATGGACATCAAAATAATCTAAAGTCTTTCATATTTATGTGAAGTAAATTAACAACCTTACATTTGATATATAAACATTAAATTTAAAAGCCGATATACTTTTCACTTTAAATATTATTTATGATAGATATTTTTCTGTTATAAAACAAATTGGACATTTTTTATGAAATGAAGATTTTTTACGATAACGATATTTTTTTCAATCATAAAACAAATTAAACATTTTTAATAAATAAAGATTTTTTATTATGATACAATACTTTTTAAATTTAAAAGTCTATAACTTTCGACAAATTAATCGTTCTTATTAAAGCGGCAATGTCAAGCAAGCTACAAATGAGTTACCCCTGAATTAATTTTCTTCTGAAAGTATAATATAAGGTTACGTTATATTATCTGTTTGCGCTCGCTTGACATTGTCACTTTGAGTGAAGATTTTTTTTATACACAAGATCACTTATCATAACTTATTAAATTAATATCATGTAAACATATTTGAGCCTGAACGAATATTTTAACAACTAACTTGCTGCACATACATTAAAACAATAAAACTTACACACTTACACAAGATAAAAACTTACACAAGATATTTAATGTCTAGACAATTTATTCTCTTTTTTATCCACAATTTTTTACTTGGTAAAAAGCCATATTTCTGAAAATGGCTAGGATTCTAAGGGTTAAACATGCAACAACAAAAAGCACCACTATCAGAAGAAAACATGCATACAGATAAAATTAATATGTAGCCTCATAATGGCAACTAATACTGCTTTTTTGTCTTTATAAGAAGACCTTAGTTCAAGAAGACTATTTTTTATGGTCTCCAGTGTATTTCTCTAATATAGCTTTAACTATTTTTGGGTTGCACGTGAATAGTAGTATCTCTGCAAAGATAATTGATTATACAACCAATAAGTAATAATAGTAATAATATTAATAGTAGTAATAATTTTAATAATAGCGTAAACATTTTACTGCTGGTTTAGATGAAAAAAATAGAATTTATTCAAACCACTGCCAAAATAAGTGTCAAACAACAGGGTTTTATCCAGTCAATTTTGTCACACACCAATTTTGCATAAAGATTGAAATTTTTGCTACACAATTAAGTTAGTCAAGCTGAACAAAACTTAAATTCTACAATACAAGCTTCTCTGTTGTTAAATATTATTCTGAAATTATATATATGCGCTCTAAAACATCTAAATTTGAATATCTGAGAGGGTTTTATATTTCTATTGAAAGATTGAGTTTAATAGAATAAACCAAAGATTGAGTTTCTCACACCGAATATCCGTGTGTGAAATAGGCTGGTTAAAACACTGAACAAGGTTACTTGGCTTTTAGCAACTCGACAATCAAATAACATAATTTGGCTCTCTGTGATCAAATGCTCAATGAGAGTTAATCTTTTGATGAAACAACGAATCAGAGTTGAACTTCAGATGAAACAAACAGCAAGTTACTGTTAAAATAACCTCAATGTTTTTAAAACAAAAAAAAAACATTACCATCTGAACTTGAGTCATCAGAAGTGAAAAACACTCTACTCTTCCTAAAATATAAACAAAAGAAATCAATAAACAAGGTAATAAGTTAAGACTGACATACAATAATTCTTCTATTCAATGCTGTGCAGGTACAGTACTGGCGATGGAAAACAGAGCAGGATAGGTGGAGAAGGCGTAATGATATAATGGTAGCAAAAATGTATCAATGATGACAACAAATTTTGAATACATTCCATTCAGACTTGGCATAGACAATTCCTAGCCTTAAAATAAAACTAAGATTAAAGTGGCTACTTTACCAGTTTTTCAACACCTTAAACATACATTCCAGACAGTTCCCTGAATATCTGTTGAAATTTGACTCTTGAAAATATATTAACATACCTCTTTATTTTCTTCTTCTTGCTAAATCTTTCGTCAACACTATCTGAATGAGCAAAAACAAAAAGCTTGCCATTTCTATAAAGTAATTCTTCCTTAAGGATTGATTCAATTCGGCTCTATTAGTAATGGTTATGACAGTAAGAATAGAGTAAATAGTTAATAACGAATATCAATTTAAATATATGTCAATTTAATGAAACTTAGAGGTTTGATTCTTAAAGCAAACAAGTTAAGTATGGTTAAACATGATTAAATGAAAACCTGACCCTACAACCCTTTGACCCTCTCTAATCAAATACTCAATCAAAGTTAATTCTTTCATCAAACAACGAATCAAATTTGACCCTCGGATGAAACAAACAGCAAGAGGCACTGACAAATTAACCTCAATATTTGGAAAACGAAAAATATTACCATCCGAAAGAGAGTCATCAGAAGTGATGATCACTTTCTTCCTCCTAAAATATAAACAAAACAATCAATATATAAGGTAATAAGTTAAGGCCAACATACACTTATTCTTCCATTCAATGTTGCCCAGGTCTTGGTGATAGGCAACAAAGCAAGATCGGTGGAGATGGCATAGTGATAAAATGGCAGGAAAAATTTATTAATAATGACAATAACTTTTGGATAAATTCCATTCAGACTTGGCATAGACAATTCCTAGCCTTAAAATAAAACTAAGATTAAAGTGGCTACTTTACCAGTTTTTCAACACCTTAAACATACATTCCAGACAGTTCCCTGAATATCTGTTGAAATTTGACTCTTGAAAATATATTAACATACCTCTTTATTTTCTTCTTCTTGCTAAATCTTTCGTCAACACTATCTGAATGAGCAAAAACAAAAAGCTTGCCATTTCTATAAAGTAATTCTTCCTTAAGGATTGATTCAATTCGGCTCTATTAGTAATGGTTATGACAGTAAGAATAGAGTAAATAGTTAATAACGAATATCAATTTAAATATATGTCAATTTAATGAAACTTAGAGGTTTGATTCTTAAAGCAAACAAGTTAAGTATGGTTAAACATGATTAAATGAAAACCTGACCCTACAACCCTTTGACCCTCTCTAATCAAATACTCAATCAAAGTTAATTCTTTCATCAAACAACGAATCAAATTTGACCCTCGGATGAAACAAACAGCAAGAGGCACTGACAAATTAACCTCAATATTTGGAAAACGAAAAATATTACCATCCGAAAGAGAGTCATCAGAAGTGATGATCACTTTCTTCCTCCTAAAATATAAACAAAACAATCAATATATAAGGTAATAAGTTAAGGCCAACATACACTTATTCTTCCATTCAATGTTGCCCAGGTCTTGGTGATAGGCAACAAAGCAAGATCAGTGGAGTTGGCATAGTGATAAAATGGCAGGAAAAATTTATTAATAATGACAATAACTTTTGGATAAATTCCATTCAGAATTGACATTGAAAATTCCTCACCTTAGAATTAAACTAGTACAACATTGGCTAGTTTACCAATTTCTCTAGACATTAAAACAATTTTGAATGTTTTATTCCAGGCAATTCTCTGAATATCTGTTGAAATTTGACTCCTGAAAATATATCAACATACCTCTTTATTTTCTTCTTTTTACTAGATCTTGCAGCAACACTATCTGAATGAGCAAAAACAAAAAACTTGTCAATTCTGTAAATTAATTCTTCCTTAGCGATTGATACAATTCTACTTAAGCAGCAAGAATGGGGTAAATACTTAAGGGGCAGGCGTTTTGAACTTAGGATAATCTGGGCGCTTCTTTTCCAGCTTTTCACTTAATGGCCTGTAAATCCACTGATACTAGACGGATTGGAACCAAACTTGAATCAATAAAACTTCAATCTATTTGCTACCCTTTGATATCATCATGTGACCAAAAAAATGATGACGTCATCGATTTTCACATTGACATCAAAAATCAACATTTTCAGTCAAAAATAAGGTCCTCAGGGTTTTTTCTAGCATTTCTTCCTGCTACCGTTTTCGTAATTTAAGATTTAGTTTTAGACCATAGTTGGCAGTCAAAGAAAACGTTTGATTCTAGATCATGTAAAACAGCCATTTCAACAATATTTTATTCTTTCTTATCTAATTTAATTGATCATATTTCTAATTAATATGAAATGTAATAATTGATAAAAATCCAAATTGGCAAAGGGGATGTATTATATTGTCAATCCCAAACAAGAAACCCAAGCTTTACATGTGAAGAGGAATCTCAAAGGCTTAAACTTTTGTGTGAAAAACTCTCTTGATGTCAACATTCATATCAATGGGCATTGTAAACGCGATCAAGAGAGGCCTGAAACTGAAGCCGAAGCTGAACTTTATAAACCAAATTTTCCCCACCCATATCTAAAAGCACTCATATTTGATGTTTTTGCCACGTTTATGGCTTTGAAATTCAAAACATTAAAGCTATCTTAACTTTAAAAACTCTTATTTCATGGTTCATGACTTTGAAACTTAAAACAGTAGCGTTATTATGACTTTAAATACACTTATTTCTTCTCTTTTTTCTTGGTTTATGACTCTAAAAGTCGAAACGGTAGCATTATTATGACTCTAAAAACACTCTTTTCCTGTCTTTTTGCTTTGTTTATTCATTGACATACACGCATCAACTTGGCTAACGATTTTATAATCAAAACTCTTTCTTAATAATATATCAATTCAAATGGGTTGTTGCATTATTGTTTTCAAGGAAAAGTTGTAAATATTTTCATTTTAAAAATAATTTTTCTAAAAAATTGAGTTTTCAAACTCAATTTAAGATTGAATTTCTACTACCGTTTTCAGGTGGCAAAAAAGCGCTAGGAAAATCCCCCAAATAAAAATCAGAATATTTTGGTAAAAACTGGGGAAAGACTTTGTAATTGATGTCAAATTACATGATTTAATTGAAAATATCAAATTTAAGTGTTTTTATTTAGTACTTCCTTTAGTAAGTCCCAAGTTTTCCTAAAAAATCAATACCCTGGTCAAATGATGAGGTGGTCACTAGAATATGAGGTCAGGGTACATAAAAAAGTTTTCACCACAATGATCCCAATAAAAAGTTGAGGAACAGTGTTTGAAATAAGGCATTTTTAGTTAATCAGGCTTTTTAATGCTACCCATCATGGTTGGGTAGTAAAGAAAATTTTGCATTCTGGATGCTCTAATATGCTCTATGTCACCTTGTTCTAATAACATTTAAAAAGTGATAACTAAATCTTAACCCATTAACGGTCTCGAACAGATATATCCATGCCGTGATTTAATGAAATTTTTGGCAGTGGTGGATATTGCTGTCATTTTTTATTATGTTTTCTAATTTTAATTGCCCGCATATTGTCTATGAAAACAGAGACTATATATACGACCTTCTCTATATCTATCTGGTCCTAAAATTATTCAAGAATGAGCTTGTTGTTTTCGTGAATCGTTCTGCCAAATATCACATGAAAGCAGTAAACCATCCTATTTTTTGGATTTTTTGAAAAAAATCATTGCCAAATTATGAATGACCATACATACAAACGGCTTTTTCGCAATCTGGACAAAAATTTCCCAATTGGAAATCAAGCATTTTCAACTACCTAGCCAGTTGGAGACAAACGAAAAACAAATAGGTCCCGATGAAACATTTTTCCATGTCAAACTACAATACACTTTCCAGAAACAAACCAGTTAACCACTGTAGGGAACAACTCTTAATCTAAAAATTCTTGCAATGATC
>JANSTP010318471.1:0-16679 GCA_025330745.1 Cladonema radiatum | reverse complement strand
CATACGTATTTTTATCCAAAAATTGACTTTGAGGTATTTTTCCAGAAAAACAACTTTACATAATTGAAGAAAAACACGCATGGATGAGATATGTAAAAGAAAATTTTTTTTGAAAATTTCAAGATTTTTAGACCTTGGACAGTCCTTAAGTTTCATCGAATCAATATCAGTAGAACTGAGCCAAATTTGAAGTAATTTGAAAAAAAATAAAAATTCCGAGACAGTCAAGTCAACAACAAACATAGACAAAAAAATAAAATGATTTTTGAGGGAGTAGAATTGAAAAAAACATTGCTTTTCATTGAGATTTCCGAATAATCGCTGTTGGAAATTTTGTTTGGAAAACCAATCCATAATGGCTACCACGATTATGCTTTTTTATGGCAATGTCCTATCCATTGAGATCCGTGGGCGGGCGTAGGGCGATTGGTGGTGTGGTATTTGTCTCTTTGTACCAGCAATAATAAATTTCAAAAATAAGTAAAAAAGAAAATAATAAATTAAATTTACCAATATCACATTACCACACAAAGGCATATGGATAGGCGGCAACAGTTACCATTCTCCATCATCAGCAATTTAATAATAGTATAATCCACCCACATGAAAGCGTCTAACACCAACTTAAAAAAACATGCACTATTCAACAACTTTATTCGTGCAGCAATTCTTACAATGATTGTAACAATCTGTCAAAAATTTGATTCCTTAAATCGAAGCAAAAATTATGGGAATATTTTTGCCATTTAATAAATATGCCTTTACGCCATGAATTTCAGAAAAGCTTGTCACTGGCAGTTTTGCCACCGGTAATTTTTCCACTGTCGTACTTTTTAGAATGTAGGCAGAAAAAAACGGTAAAATGGTTAAGCATTATTCATGCTTACTTAGTTGCTTAAGAAAAAACTTAACGTAGTCAGAGTGGGCTTTATGATGGATATTAAAAGTACGAATATTGGTGAATTGTGTACAGTAGCTTTTTTGTTTTGGCGAGGTGCAAAGAAATTAAGGGTTTCCAAAATACTGATATCACCAGATTAGCAAATGACTTCAGAAACCAAGTCAAAAAGAAAAATCGAAGCTCGAGGAAAAAAGCTCAAGACAACGAGCTTTTTAGCTGAAGTATCCAATATATTTTAATCAATATCGCACTTCAGAACTTTAGTGGTTTTTAGTGGTTGACGTCAACTTTAGTGGTTTTTTAAAGTTCACTTGATATTTTACAAGTGAAAATAAAAACAAAAAAAAACCTGTTTTACTATCATAGCAATTTTCATCCAGCTTCTTGAAGTATTTCAGATTTTAGACAGGGGGTATACCTCCACCCTTTTACAGAACCCAAAAAAGCCCAACCAAAATAGGGCTAATAACTGATTGCTTATGTAAAAATATGTAGTGATGAAATTGCTTTATTATGAATTACATATATGAATCAAACGGATGAACAGGGAATTGAGACACTAAAGGACGAGTAAGCGGACAAGAAGTGATTTAGCCTAGTGTTAGGTTAAAGAGTTCTTATCAATATTGTACAATGAATAAGACAATAGTCATTTTTTACTACTTCTCCATAAATTCGACCCTCAAGTTGTTTTTAAAGTCATTATAAAACTGTTCTTATTAAAACAGCATGTAAACATTTTTCAGAGTAAAATCACCATGATTTTCATAGAAAAATAAATTTTTATTCGACACCGGGGTTGACCTGTGCAATCAACCTGTTTTGATAGGCAGCACCCTTTAACCTTGCTAAAAATGTAACTAATAAACATTTAATCTAGGCAAATTGGGTAGACTTTGTATATGTTTGATATTGAACCACTGCATTGAAATTCACTTTTTAGTTGCATTAGTTTCCTAGTGGTTATTAAATGCTGCATATTACTTCTTACTCTGATTTTGAAGGTTTCATTTTTAGTATTGTAATATCTATGTTTATAGATCCATATCATATTTTCGAAAGGATTATTATTGCTGTCATGAAGGGATTACTTTTTATTATGAAGGATAATGGGCATATTACATTTCTTGTAAAAGTGGGAAATTTAGTTGCCGTCGTTTAGTTAGGAATGTCATGTTTTTTAGTGGACCTATATTCTTGACTCAAATTTCTTTGAGAAGAGTAATCACCACCTCTGTGCCCCCCTCCTGTAAAGTTTTGTGTTCGGTACAGCCCCGTGTTATAAAAAATAAGAACCACGAAAAAGTCTAGGAAACAACAATATTTTCTATTTAATTTAGAAATCAATTTTAAAAAATCCCTCTCTTCTCCCTTATGCTGAAATGGACCTGCTCTAAAATACGGTTTGTAAGTTTTCAAGACTACTTGACACTTTTTTCCCATTTGTTTTTTGCGCAAAAATACTTTAGTTCATCTCTTTGTTGGTGGCACTTGATTATCGGTAATTGTCTTTGAAGTAAAATAGATAAAAGTTGACTGTAATTAATTTTGGACTCCACTGTACCTATATAGCACTCAAACCCAATTCTAGCTCTTACTACTCCAGTTTTCATTAAGGATGTATTTAATTAGCAAGTAGTTTGAACTATTCGAAAATGTTTTAGTTGGAACTTAAATATCCCACTAACAGCACTCCAAAAACACTTAAAATTTAAACACACTTTTTATGAGATTCGGAATTCTAGAGTTAAAAACTCAAGTCATGATTGGAAAACAAAAGAGAAAGCACAAATTTCGTTATATAAATTAAGTGGATATATACAAATTCACAAAATATTCACATATCCAGACATAATGCAATGGCCAAAAGTGATATTATGAACATCTACATTTCATCCACTGGAATTGAAACTCAAAAGCTTTTCACAGGAATTTTTTGTATATCATGAGCTAATCTAATCATACAGTTTACTTTTCAAAATAAAATTTAGCATTTGGCAATTTTTGAACGATCTTTTCAGAACAAGCATTTGCCAACTGAAAAATAAAAAAATTATTTCCCATTTGGCCTTTCTCCCCTGTTTACCAAGCCATTTTGAGTTAATTATTTGTTAATTTTATTTAAATTAATTTTGTTAATTATTTGTTTTTTTCACATAAATCTTTCAATGGTTAACTATGTTGGTATTGATATTCAAGTGGAAGGGGGAAGGGCAGTCTATTGGGGTTTAAAAACTTCATATCATACATCAAGCAAGCCATACTCTAGGAAGAAACTTTACAGAGAATTTACATGTCGAGTGCGTAGGTTGCCGGGGGTAATATTCTTTGAAGCAAAAATTCCTGTTGAATAATTTTTAACAGTATTATTGAAATACAATATAAAAATTTTTCTACATAATTTTATGCAATGAAATTTTCTGACTTTCAATAAAGTTTATTAAGCCACATTATGGCAGCCCTCTGAATTTGGAAATTATGATGTAGGCAATTGTTGCTGCTGTGAAACGCCGATGCTTCGACAAAATTTCCAAATTTTATATCATGTCGGCATTTTTAGACAACGCAATTTCCTCAAGAAAGGTTTATATTAGCTTTTCATGACATTTTTATGGCAAGGTATTTTTTGTTTATGGTAACTTCACTTAGTGACTTACACCTCCATATTCATATGTAGAGTACTATGCTTGATCTTCTATGCCTCTTAATTAACAAATAGGTATACCTCTATTGTTGCCTATGACTGTGAGTGTCTATTTGATAACCTCTTAGTGCAGGTAAAATTAGGCGAAAGTGTCAAGTTTTAGGTGAACAATTTATTTTTTCATTTTTGTGTAGGAGAACCATTCTACTTTCATAATCAAGATGGTTTTCAGCCTATCGAGGAGGCAACAAGGTGTGGTTGACCTAAAAAGGAGGTTGTTCATGAAAAACGCACCTGTAATCCTGGTGGTTACCTATGCCTCAATGATTATACTATTTAATTTTTTGTAGTCAGTTAATCTCAATGAAACTTTGTGAAAACCTTTAGTGGTGATATTATGTTTTGTAAATAAGAGTAATAAGAATCAATGACAGCCGACTCAATGATGACGTCATGAAAATTACAGAAAATGCCTTCTTTTTGCTGTTTTACACCTATTCCGCTAGCTTTTTCCCTTTGAAGTAGAAACCACAATTGTAATACCTATGAAACTTGGCACTCTTATTATTTAGCCTTTTCTGCACACTTTAGCATGATTTTGAATGTGACGATTCATCGAAAAATTGTAAAAGTAATGACATCATCAAATCGCCCACAAACATGTATGTGAAAAATGAGTTTACAGGTATTTTTAGGCCATATTAGGCCAAGTTCCAAACTTTGCCTAACTGTTACTGCTGATATCTTAGATAGGCTAGATATCATGACTGACTATCCTTTATAACAGTTTTTTGCATAAACGAGTGAGAGAAATCGAAATTTGTCTCAAAAATCAGCAAAATTTGAGGTTCCGAAAAACACTTTTGCTATGGAAACCTAGGACATATTTGGGCATAATTTTTTTTCAAAAGGTGTCTTGGTAAAAGTTTATGTAATGCCATCAAGCACTGGTAAAAAGTTTTTATACATATTTCAAGCGTAACAATTACGAAAACTGCCAGCGTGCTGAATAGGGTTAAGTTGGAGACTATAACTCTATGAGGCAAATTCTAATTTTCAATTACAACTTGCAATTTGAAGTATTTATCATAAAAATATTTAGCCTGAATAATTACATATGTCTTAGCTGCTTTTTTATATAAACGGAGATTTTAAAATCTTCTTAACCTAATAAATTCTCCACTGAATAAACTCTTTATAACATGTTAATAGTGGATGATATACTTTATTACGCTTCAATGTAGAAATAAAGTTACTGGGATGGTTAAAAAGAATCTTAAAGTTATAACCACCCCACCCCTCCTGTCAATATTGCTGAATAAAGCTGAGGAGATATCTTTTGTCATTACCAAGACATTGAGTGTGAGGAAAGCGGTTTTGTTAAAGCCGTCCCACAAGTTCTTTACTTGGATTATATGCTCGAAAATGCAAGTTATAATTTATGGTAATATGGAATATTCACTGAAATCAATACCTTAAAAGTGAAAGACGCTTTAGAAAGTAAATACGTATATATTGTATCCCTGGAATTAAAAAGCAATTACATAAATAAAACTGTAATGCGGAATTAAAGTGACACATTTCATGGTCAATCTTTCTTGCTTGAAAAATTGAAGGATTTCTTGACCAGAATGTTTAAATTAATTTTATACTGTGCCTATGCTTTTACTTGAAAAAAAGTTTAAAAATTATTTCAAATATTAGACGATTGGCTAGTACCATCTCCGACCTTCTTGGATTGGATCTGTTTCATGTATGCAGTAAATTTTCAATGAAGAAATGCAGTTGCGCTCGGCGGCGCTATAGAATTATGGAGACTAGATTTCTTGTCTAAGCAGCAATGAATAAGTTATCAATAATCTGGTAATCACTATAATATAGACCTAAGAATAGATTTAAAAATTTGCCTACCCACACTTGGCAATAAAAATATCAGAGCCACCCACATCAAGACAATGTGCCATCTTTTCGCAACTGAGAAAACACATTTCGCTCTCATTTGTGCTCTCTCACTCTCACTCTGATTTTCACTCTCAACAGTAGAAACATAGTATATACATATAAACATAGTATATACTCTTTTGCTGGAAATGTCATTAGAGAACAACATTTGCAGGGTTCAAAGTATTATGTCCCCAAGTCTCCATTAAATGTGTTACTTATTTCATCATATTAAGCAGATACTGCCTTTTTAATGATGTATATAGTATATAGTACAAGCAAAAATATTGACTTTTTTTGAAATTAATTAAGACTTTTCAAGCCTAGTTCTTTGGTACAATGTAGAACAAATGACCAAATATCATGTTTCAAGATCTTTTCACATTTCTTGTCTTGCAGAAAACGACTTCGTATGAGAACAAATCTAAAAATAAGATACCAGGGGATTACAACTAGAAATAGACTAGCAGCTATAAATCTGTCAAGGTTAGAAATATAATCTGAAAATATCCAAAGATCAAACGTGTTTTAACTGATGAGTGAAAATCTCCTGCTAAGAAATTCCTAATACAAAAAAAGAATTTCTTCACACAAACATTTTGACATTTCAGTTGTTTCATTTTGCATATTTTTCGGGTGGATTTTGTGAATATTTTAATTTTTATTTTACTGTGCTCATTTTTTTGCCTTTTTTGGGGTAATTTGTAATAATTTTTCTAGTTATTTTCAAAATTGGCATCTTTCTGCAGGATTTTTTTGGAGGGGAGGAGAGTGAGAATCATATCTTTACTAGATATGAGTATGTTAATTTTATGGCTTGATGTGGGTGTGATGTTCTTATGGCTGAATTGTGGTGGATGAGGCATTTTGCAGGATGGTGTGGATTGATATGACATGTTTTTAGGTGTAATTAGGTGTGACGTTGTTATGGCTGGGTTAGGGTATTTGTGAGAAGGTCTGGTTTGGTTTGACATTTTTTGGCTATGTATTGGTGGGCGTCAGTGAGTGTAGAAGAGTGCAGCATGGTTTAGAACAGCCTTCCTTTAGCCTGCAATTAACATAGAGTAACTAACACTGGAAAATCAGGTCTAAAAGAAAGGAAAAAAAATAAAATGAAAAGTAAAATTTGAATAACTTTTCCCAAAATTTGGTGAAATTTTATATATTGTAATTGTTAGTTCATTTATTGTTACTTGATAAAAAAATGTTCATACCTTCATTACATACATTTACAGCGCAGCTTTACACTATTGAATTTTCTCTTAAACACCCCTCAAATATCGTTCTTTATTTACATTTCATCAGAAAAATACTGTTTGATAAAATCTACTGCACAAAATTGAGAGTAAAATTCCCCATCTCAGTCGCGTATATATGGTGTGTAACATTTTTATAGCCAAGTGTGGTTAGGCAAACTTTCAAATCTATTTTTAGTTCTATATAGAGCACCGATGAGCGTGACTGAATTTCTTCATTGACAATTTATTGTATACATGTAAAAGAGCCAACCACAGAAGGTCGGAGATGGTACTAGCCAATGGTCTAATAAACTATTTTTAGAATAAAAACATAAGCATTGTATAAAAATAATTTAAACATTCTGGTCAAAAATTCTTTCCATTTTTCAAACAAGAAAGATTGACCATGAAATGTGTCACACTTTAATTCCGCATTACAGTTTTATGTAATTGTTGTTTAATGTCAGGAAAAAAAAGATACAACATTTAGGTATTCGCTTTGAAAACCGTCTGTCAACACAGAAAAAGCTGGTAACTCAGCCATAGAAAACCGCTTTCCATACTCTCAATGTTTTTGTAGCAACAAAAGATCTTTTCATATTAGATCTGTTCAGCAACATTGATAGGAGTGAGAGATTGATGATTTACATTTCTTTTTAACCATCCCATTAACTTTATTCCCTAATTGAATGAAGTGTAATAAAATGATATGTATCTACTAATGACAATTTATAAAAAGCCTATTCAGTAGCGCATTTATTGCATTAAGGTTATTAAATTTTCCATTATATCAAAAGGCAGGTAAACCAATCGTCATTATTCAGGCCAAATATTTTTATGTTAAATACTTCAAACCTCAAGTTGTATTTGAAGATTAGAATTTACGGTGTATACTGTAATGCTTTGAATTGACCGGGGCCTTTATTAAATTTTTTGATTTTTGAGGGGGCGTTTATTCGAGGGGGCATTTAAAGGTGGGGAGTGTTTACTGCAAAAATGATTTATTAGAAGGGGCGTTTATTCGAGGGGAGCAGTTTATAGAATGGGGGCTTTTATTTATAACATTACAGTAGTCTCTAACTTAACCCTATTCAGCTCTCCCGCTGGCAGTTTTCGTAATTGTAATGCTTGAACTATGTATAGGAACTTTTTACCAGTACTTGGTGGGATTACATAAACTTTTACCAAGACAACTTTTGAAAAAAAAAATATGTCCAAATATGTCCTCGGTTTCCATAGCAACAGTGTTTTTCGGAACCTCAAATTTCGCTGATTTTTGACAAATATCGATTTATCTCACTCGTTTATGCAAAAAAACTGTTATAAAGGATAGTCAATCATGATATCTAGCCTATTTGAAATATCAGCTATAACAGTAAGGTAAAGTTTGGAACCTGGTCTAATATGGCCTAAAAATACCTGTAAACTCGTTTTTCACATGTTTGTGGGCAATTTGATGATGTCATTACTTTTACAATTTTCTGATGACGTCATCACATTCAAAATCATGCAAAAGTGTTCAGAAAAGGCTAAATAATAAGAGTGCCAAGTTTCATAGGTATTACGATTGTGGTTCCTACTTTAAAGGAACTGGAAGGTCAAAAAAGCCTAGTGGAATAGGTGTAAAACAGCAAAAAAAAAGCCATTTTCTGTAATTTTTATGACACTATCATGGGATCACGTGACATTGATTCTTAATACTATTATTTACAAAATATACTATCACCACTAGAGGTTTTCACAAAGTTCCCTGAGATTAACTGACTACAAAAAATTAAATAGTATAATCATTGAGGCATAGGTAACCACCAGAATTACAGGTGCGTTTTTCATGAACACCCTCCTTTTTAAATTAACCACACCTTGTTGCCTCCTCATTAACTTGAAAACCATCTTGATTATGAAAGTAGAATGGTTTTCCTACACAAAAATCAAAAAATAAATTGTTCACCCAAAACTTGACACTTTGGCCTAATTTTACCTGGACTATCACTTTCTTTCTGAGTGAAAAAAATGACATTGCAGTAGTTCACTTTTACTCTATTTACTGCGTCAAAAAGGTCTTCGCTCGTACGAAAAAATAATAAATCTCTTAAAACAAATAATAATCTTCTCTTTACAATGCTAACATTCGGTACGTGTTTTAATATATCAGCCCAAAATCTTACCGGCAGTTTCATTTTATATTTGAAATGAAAAGACTTTTTTGTTGAAGAAAAGAAAAGAAGAAGCTCTGGGAACGAAGTTAGTTTCATTCAAGCACTAGAAAAACCGTTTTGGCTTTTTGTTCTGCTTTTCACTATATAACTCTTTTGCGACATCAAACTCTCTACGATTTCTTTGGAAAAACCTTCATAGTTATACTGATCTGATTCTGCCTCATGTACTTAATATGGGTGAATGCAAATTACAATGCAAATGAAACTTAATCGTGATCAAAAAGTAACTCTGAGTCCTCTTTAATGTACTGTACATCTTTCAACTTGAAGGAATAAAACGAATTGCAAATGAATTGAACAAAACTCTGCTAATCAGAATCAGAATCTTGTTTAATGGAATATCTTCAACGTTTGGTGGAGCTGCAGTTGCGTCATCATCTCCATCACTACCAGAAGATTCTACCGCCCATGCAATAGCAGCACCAATATCTTCTCTGTGATTCTTCACTGATGCACAAGCAGATGGGTACGGATGCCCAGCAAGGTGCCTTGATCGTTTCCGGATAGTTCCCTCAGGAAACTCACTCAAAAACATGTTCACTGCATTCTCATAACGTTCTTTTGAAAAATCTTTATCATTCCTGAGATGTAACAGCAGCTCCAACATATCGTTTTTAAGGCATGTCCGCTCTTTCGAAAATACCCTGCACAAGAATGAGGGTTCGAGTTTGAGAGAGTGATAACCAGACATATTTCAATCATGTGAAGAATATTTTTTATTCCAAACTCTCCTCGTAGTTTGAATATAATCGGCCAGCTTTTGAATAGAGTATGGTGAGCTGTGAATGTGATAATGTGGTTGCGAGCGATATCGGGCTTTTGCTTTAACACATTAAATTTACAATGATTTGCTGTTACATCCCTGAAATGATCCACAATGATCGAAACTTCAATGTGCAAGCATTCTAAATCAGTGTGAGTATACAACAGCGTATCTAGAACAGTAGTTTTGTGTAATAGACTATCAATGATGGAATTTAATCGTGTGTGTTCATTGCCTCCTGGAGTGCCACCAAGATGTTGGAGAAGATGGTGTGGCACTATTCCAGAGCACTTTCTATATCACCACTGATCAAGCGCCCATGAAACATTTCATGAGTCCGTGGGGTATTAGCGGTATTCGTATCTGCTCTTGTTTCATGCTCCAGTACTATTTCCTCGTCATCTGTCTCGCTCTCGCCGTGAAGGCCGAGTTGCTGCATGATTCCAGAAGCCATGGGAAAGGTGTCATCCCTCTTGAACTCTTCTTTTATATCTCTTGCTAACAGCCAGCTTAAAACAAGTGTTATGACGAGATACCTAGACCCCTCTTAAAATTTTTAAAATTTATTCTTCATATTATTGAAAAGATATTTTAAAGGTTAATTATTAATAATTGTTATACTGTAACAATTGTTATGCTGGTAAAAGCATTTGCTTATAATGGAGTTGCCTGTAATAACAAAGGGTAGGTATAAAATACGGTTTTTACATTTCACATTTAGGGTAAATGCTTTTTTTTGCTAACTGATACTTTGAAAAGTTCCATGGTGAAGTGGCTATCATGTTTGCTCATAATGGGAAAGGTCCCGGTTCAAATCTGGACAGAACTAAAATCATGATAAAGTTTTTACTGATATTATAATAAACCGATCATCTCTGTCCCCGTTAAATTTGAATATTAAGAAAAACACGAGATATTTTGTGTATCTAAAAATGTTTGCAAAATATTATTGAGTTACGTCATGTTTCCTAATTGTTTCATCATTGTTGAAACAACAGTAAAACTAATTTTGGAAGAACAAGGTATTCTTCTTGCAAAATTTCGCTAATGGTCTCGACATTTGACAAAATATCATGTTTGATTGCTTTGTATATGATTCGATCAACTCCGCAAATGCTTTTCTTAATTCCTTGTAGCGTGACTTTCAATCCTTTCATTTGGAGCGTTGTGTGAGCTTGCAATTTGGTTATTGCAATAGCCCACTCTCAAATTCTCCAAGTTAGAATTAGTAGCATCCCTCCGGTGTTCTACCCAACATGTAGCGATTGGCCGCTTATACTTGATAATATTCATGTCCTCAAGGATGTCTTTTTTTAAAAGGCATCTTGTATCGCTAATTCCACCTTATGAGCTGGGCAAAGGGTTAGCATGTAGTGATCCCTTTAACTAGCCGATGCATTTTTATATGAACAGCGGCTCCATCTGTGCACAAACCAATCTTAGAGGTCAATCAAAAAAAATTCAATTGAAGTCAAAAACATCATCGGTAATAATTTTTTGAAACGACCTAAATTGCAAGAGGTAAACACGCCAGTAGAACGTCTGGGTTGTTTATATCTTTAGCTAAAATATCTCTCATTTCTTTTCTAAAACATTGTATACTAAATAAAAACATTTGAAAGGGGACTATATTTAGTCATTTGCCCAGGAGTTTCTCCGTAGTTCAAGGAAATGGGCCCTAGGAATGAGATTAGGATTGGAAAGGCAAATATGCAGTCTCTTTTGCCAGCGATTTCTTTCTCTCCAAACTTTCAAGAAAAAAGACCTAATGTAACTTGATATCTTTTTGGAGCCTAAAAACCATTTCTAGTTTCTAAAAATTAACGAAATTTATCCATGTGGAATTATTATTATTATTATAGTGGTATTACTTTTTAACCAAGCGAATATCGAGCGAGAAAGTAGGTGACCTTTATGATTTTGATAACTTTATTGACACTTTTCAAGTTGTATATTCTTACCCGGCATGTTGTATCTTTAAATTCTAAAAACTTTTGGAAAATAGTAAGTTGAACTGAGATAATACCTATTTTTCTATTTTTTTTTTTTTTTTGCTTTTGTTTTTTAAGATATGTTAGTTTAACGTCTTATGGCAGAAGTTCAGATGAACTTACCAGGTGTGGACGGGGAATCGAACCGCAAGCACAGTGGTGAGAACTAACAGGGCTAACCACTACACCACAGCAACTTGTCTGAAGTTCAGAAGGTGAGATAAAACTAAACCACTGACCTCCCGAGACTTTCTCTGATCTGTTTCATCAAATTTTAAGTTTGAAATTGACCGTAGGTTGATTCGTCATTTCTCTTTGAGGCTGGTTATTTTCATCACTTAATCGAAGAATAGCTTGCTTCTGACTAGCACTCTTTTTGAAGCGATCGTCAGCGTTACTCTTTTTAAAAACGTCTGTACCTTGACCAAATTTTTGAGATTGTTCTTTCATGAAATCTTTACTTGAATCGGTCGGCAAATCATTTGTTGGTTAAACATCTCTACATAATTTAACCCATATTTTTACAACTATGTCACCCTCACACTCATATCCCAGATTATCAAAGCCCCAGCCGTCAACCTTCTTTTTCAGCATTGGCATTTTTATAAACTAAATTTTAATACATTTTTTTAAAATTTAAAATTCTTAAATTTTAAAAGACAAAACTTTTGTTAACTCATGCTGTTAGATCTGGCTTGATGTGGACGATGATATATAATTGACTTTTTAAAGAGCCAATATCAAATATGCAGAATTTTATTATGAGAGTTTAGTATAACGCCGCATTATATTGTCCCAGAGCTTGCTTGGCACTGGCGCCTTAGACACTTGGTGTAAACAAGATCAAAGGATTCTGCAAGAAGTTCTTCTTTTAACAACTATTCTTATATAACAAACAATGCGAAAGAATTACGCTCATGGATTTGTGACACTATTCTTGAATGTGATGACTGTTGTTCCCTTTTTACCATAGAGTTAGTAGGTACATCTAGAGTACTGAATATTCGAGAAAAATGAAGCCTGGTTTTTTGTATGGAAAAACTAAGGTAAAACACTTTTGAAAAATTTGAAATATAAAATTTCGAGATTTCTTATGAAAAATTGATGCGATATCTGTCAAAAGTCGTAGATATGTTCAAAAACAACAAAATTTAGTTCTTAAAGATCGTCTATGGCCAGTTAGAAGTGTTGCTATTTATGCTAAAACTTCACTGTTTTTACGTTTTTTGCCGTGCAAGCTAGAAAAAACGGACTTCAAATTTTCCAGTGCAGAAAACGTTATCCAGCACTCATATTTATACTAGCTCTATGCTTTTTACTATAGTTCTATTTCATAGCGCCTAAATATTCACTTCCTGATATCTCATCTTTAGAATTGGGGACAGGGTTGAACAGCACAGTGGAGGGTATAAAATAAAATTTGGTCGTTTTTACAGCTAGTAACAAACGAATGTTAAGAATAGGCACACAAAACTAAACGGAGAAATTCAAAACATTGTACAGTCAAGTATATGCAAAACTTTGCAAAAATACAAGCTGATTAAAACCATAATAATCTAATAAAGCATAATCCAATACATTTGCAGTAATTGAAAATTTATTTATTAGAAATAATATTGAAGATTTAAGTCTTAAAAAAGTCCACGGCATGTAGACAAAACATTCGAAATATTCTTCCATGATAAATATTGTAATGTAATACATGATCACAAAAAATTGAGAATCAGAATAAAATCCCATTCAAAATTTCGCTGCTCAAAGTGTCTGCAAAAGTGACTGGATTCGTGTCTATATTAAACAATGGAAATGGGAGGCAATACGTCCAATCATAATCAAAACAAACAACAAAATCTTCTCTTTCAACTTGAAGACCTAAGGTGAGAGAGGAGTAGTTTAATTATTGATTGAAAGCAAATCTTATCTTTTTACTATAATTGGAAAACCACAACAGCATTTTTATCCTGCTGTGGGGGGCAACCTTGTACAATTTAGTACCAAATGTAACCTAACTTGAAAATAATTTTTGTTATGACGTCCCTACAATTACTACAACTAGGTTTAAGGCAAAATACAGCGACGATACTCATGGCATCGTTGAAAAAATGCAGCAAACGAGCTTTAATTATTTTCTTTTGTTAGAAAATGATCAATTAAATTCCAATATATGCCTATTCAGGTCGTGGGGGGGGGGGAATCCGCCTCTTTGCCATATTATCGCTAATTACTCACAAACATTATACAAAGAGAAACTTGGTGACTTTTCATAAATATGGCCTGCAAACAATTTGTTTAGAAAAAATTTGGGTGGTCACACAAAATTTGGTAATTTAAATGACGTCGCTATGGGCATGGTCAATATTATTTTGATAAATTCTGCTACTTAATTTTAGCCTCAATAATATGAAAGTAAAGTATGAATATCTCTTGTGGTCCTTAAGCATGATAATTTTGCAAAAAATATCAAACATTACAAAAAATATACCGCAAAATGAAAGAAATTTATGACGACATCAAATTTAAAGTATCTATGGGAACCAGAATTTTTTTTGAATAGTTTATCCATCACCAAATTATCATCCTACAATGTTTCATGACAAATATTTGCAATAATATTTACTATATTGTATGCGAAATTGGTGATGTACAATAACTAATACTTACTATGAACAGAAATGTGGCAGAGTGCTATACCAAAAAATAGTCTAAAGAGAGAATGCTCCAGGTACACACTATTTACCATCATGTTTCTAACACTTAAATACCAAGAAAACAATTTTGATGCATCAGAAATTTGTCACGTTTTAGGTGGTACTTTGCCTAGTCTACCAGGCGAGTAAAATGAAACCAACTACTGACCGTCAACAACAGGAGGTTTGGTTATAGTCAATTAAAGGTCGCCGAGTTTTTTAATAATTCTTGAGTGGCCAAAACCACTTTATAAAGCACTTCATATAAAGCGTTCTTAATATCCGGAAAAAGGGACTCATATAGCAGCTAAAAAAACATGATCTTCAAGCTTCTAGGTTCAAAAACAGCTTTCCAGCTTAAATGGGCAAACCTCAGTCACCATTGAATTTACAAACAATGGATAGAAAAATGGAAATTCTGCTTTCTTTTTCTCGCACTCTATCTTTCTAACCCTATACATCCTTGATAAAAGTCTGTACAGAAACTACTAAACCAGAGAAAATATCTAACGTATCCCAGCCATCATTTGACAAGAGAATTATCAAGGAACTTGAATGTAAACTTTTAACAATGAAGCTTATTTACATCGCCATAATACCCGTTTAGGCATTACTGGCTCGTAACCGATGCTCATTTTTCAAATGCTCATAAGGTCCACGATGTTATATGTTGACAGAGCATTAAGAATTGCTTACCGGCCATACACATAATTCAGGGACTGGTCAATGGTTTCACGTCCAACTTAGCTTGCAGACTGTTGGTGAACGAAAATACTGAATCATATGAGGAAGTTTTTCAAGCAATCAAGGAAAGGATACTGACTCTAATTCAACAACCATGGGTATTTTAAGAAATGGCGACAGATTTCGCTATTACGAAGTCGCTATTATGAATGAGTCCTAGAATTAACATTTTTGTATGTTATTTCCATTTTTCACAAGCAATTTAGCAAAAACTTCAACAACTTGCTTTTGCTATAATGCCTACAACAATAATAAATTGTTTAGACAGACTATCCACAAAATTATGGCCACCAGTTTTCTACCGCATAATATCCTGCAAATGAATTGGAAGAATTTATTTCTGGCACCTAACACCACTGTACTTCTTCTCCACTATCACATCCTGAAACACAAGCAGGTTCGACATGATGTTTAGAAGACTTAAATGGCGAAAATAAAGGAAGGGAATAAGATGACTAAGACAACAATATAGAAATGGGCAACAGTGTTCCAATATTGGAGTGCTATAGTCCACCGAATAGCCACGCATTGCTGTCATTAAATACAACATTTTTGAATTGCTAATACGAGAACAATCATTGGCCAATTGAGATGTTAATCATGCAGATTATTTAAACCAGGTTTTGTTTTTTTGTAAAGACTTTTGAAATCGTTAGGTTTTTTTAATCTACAAAAATGCTTTTGTTATTGTTATTCGATGTGTCAATATTTACAACGTTTAACATACAGCACTAGGGAATATTATATTCTTGTTAACAAAACTGGTTTTTTTCTCTTTCAATGATATCTTTAAAACAAACTGAAAGTGATATTGAAAAGTGATTGGCAAAGATCGAGAAGAAAAATTTTTCTTAAAAATATCAATATTGGGCTAAAACTTCTATTAAGAAAAATCAACCTTAATGACTTTTTCTTGTGCTTTATTTTTTAAAATAAATTGTGGGTATCTTCGACATGTTTCTCAAACATTAACACAAAATTAGGAGAAATTTGTTAGTCCTTGCCATTACCTCTTCAAAACAACCCAACGCCCTTCCCAGGTAATTTTGTAGAGATTCAAATTTGAGCTAAATGAACAGCTTTTTTTAAGCAGAAAGTTCAACGAATTCATAACCTCTACTCTTAGTTAAAATTGAATTTTATCCTTATCCATTTGATGCTTACCTGTTTTGCATTTAGACCCATCAAACGTTGTGTTATCCCTATTTTATGAGAAAAAGGGATGAGTCTTCAAAACCCTTTCACCAGGGCTCAAAGAGCCCCTAAAACGCCAGACACGGAAAGGGTGGAAAAAGATTTCAAAGGTTATAAACAAATTTTCAGAAGGGTTCTCCTGACAAAACTCAATGAAAAAACATACACTCTTAGCAAACTTCAGAAAAATTGTTCATCGCTGTATATCATCATCATCATCATAAACGTATTTGCCTTGCGGCGACATTCAGGCTCGATTAGAGCCTCTTTGTCATTTCTGCGGTTTTTAATCATCTGATGAGTCAAAATCCTTTTATTTTTTTCTTCCTACTATTTAATTTTATAAAGCTTTTCCTT